>JADDOH010004849.1:0-73250 GCA_016648135.1 Agrypnia vestita | reverse complement strand
GGGGCATCACCTTATCACTGGGGGAAGTTGTTTTTAGATTACAGATTGACGGTGTTGAACTAGACACAAGCGCTCTGTTATCAGATGTGGAGATGAAGGGAGCCGATTTGATTATTGGACAGCCGATTCTCAACCACCCGGGAGTTACTTTCATTGTAAACCAGGGGACGGCTCGGGTGGAGTATAATGTGGAGGACCACCTGGAAAAAGTACAGGTTTGTGAGGAGCCTCGCATCACAGTTCAATTGAGTGAAGATGTAACGGTGGAGGCGGGAGACAGTGTGCATGTTTTAGTAGAGATTGTCGGAGGTGAAGGGTCCACAGTCTGCACGAAGCCTCAATACTTTGAACTGGGAGAGACAAGCTACATGCTACCCGCGACCATTGTGAGTGGACGGAGGGGCCTCATATCAGTCTCCAATATGGGGAAAAATCCTGTTCAGTGGAAAGCGGGACAGAGGATCACCCGAGCAGAGCGGTGTAGTGAGCATATTACTCAGGGTCAACAAACTGCAGTTGAACCCAATGAGACAGGTGTTGGAACGGTAGGTGTGGGATCTGAGGTAAGAGAGCCGATCATTTTAACATTGAGTGTAGGGGACATTGAAGTAGGAGATGTGCCAGCCGAAAGTAAGAATGAGTTATTGAAAGTATTGAATAACCACATGAGAGTGTTTGCAAAGCATGAGTATGATTTGGAGACCACTGATCTAACTGAGATGACGATTAACTTAACATCTACAAAACCTATCTACCATAAGCCTTACAGATTATCATTTGCAGAAAACCAAGTAGTGAGGTCTAAAGTAAATTCCTTGTTAGAGGCCAAAATTATTCGCGAATCAAACTCAAATTATGCCTCACCTGTGATTCTCGTAAAAAAGAAATCAGGCGATTATCGACTTTGTGTAGACTATCGAGCCTTAAATGCCATCACGGTAAAAGATCGTTTCCCATTACCTCACATTGAGGATCAATTGAATAAACTAGGATGTAGTAAATACTTCTCAAGTCTGGATTTAGCACAGGGATACCATCAGGTACCGATTGCTAAAGAGTCTATCAGTAAGACGTCATTTGTGACACCTGATGGCCAGTACGAATATGTGAGAACGCCATTTGGACTAGCCAATGGCCCGGCAGTGTTTCAACGTTTGATTAATAGAGTACTAGGAACCATGAAGGACGAAAGAGTTCTCGCATTTATGGACGATATTCTGATACCATCAGCAGATATCCCTGAAGGCATCCGGTTATTAGACAGGGTTCTCACACGACTAAGAGCGGCTCACTTAAAACTTAACTTGGGTAAATGTTCATTCTTGAAAACTAGTATTAGTTATCTGGGACATGAAGTAAAAGCTGGGGAAATTAGGCCGGGGAATCAGAAAATTGATGCCGTTCTAGATTTCCAGAGACCTGCTAATGTTCATCAAGTTCGCCAGTTTATTGGACTTGCGAGTTACTTTCGAAAGTTTGTCCGTGATTTTGCTATTATTGCTCAACCATTAACATCCCTTACAAGAAAACACACTGTCTGGGTTTGGGGGGACATGCAAGAAGATTCATTTCAAAAATTAAAAAACACTCTCACTTCTAAGCCGGTATTAGCTCTCTATGATCGGACCCTAGAGACGGAAGTGCACACTGATGCATGCAAGAATGGGTTAGGGGGAATATTATTGCAGAAACAAACAGACAATTGTTTAAAACCTGTATATTATTTTAGCCGTGTCACTACAAAAGAAGAGAGATATTATCATAGTTATGAATTGGAAACCCTCGCGGTGGTAGAATCTTTAAAGCGTTTCAAAATATATTTGGTGGGGTTGCGGTTTAAAGTAGTAACAGACTGTGTGGCAGTAAAGTCTACCTTGACTAAACGAGACATGATACCACGAATAGCGAGATGGTGGCTCAGTATTCAGGATTTCGATATGGAGATTGAATACAGACCAGGGGACAAAATGAAACATGTTGATGCATTGAGCCGTAATCCTATTGAATTGCCATCCACCGACCTAACCACCCTTAACATTTGTTCGATTAATCACGCTGACTGGTTTCTGACCTTACAATTGCAAGACTCTAAATTGCAATCGATAATACGTCTACTTCAAAAGGGTGAGGCCGATAGTGGTTTGGTGAAAGATTTTCAGTTCAAAGACGGGCGCTTATATAGAAAAACATTAAATGGCAATAGGCTGGTTGTACCCTCGGGGGCCCGTTTTAATATAGTACGCAAGTATCACGACGATATTGGTCATATTGGGTTAAAACGTTGTGATGCAAGAGTTAAGAGCGAGTACTGGTTTCCAAAAATGACTCGTTTTATACGTAAATATGTGAATGCTTGCCTAGAGTGCTCCTACAACAAGGGCAATTATGGAAAGCAAGAAGGCAAACTCCATCCCATTCCAAAGCCTGAGGAACCTATGAAGTGTGTACATGTCGATCACTTGGGTCCATTTAATCAAACTAGGCGTAGATTTAAATATCTACTAGTGCTGGTTGATGCCTTCACTAAGTTTGTAATCGCAAAACCGACAAAAACAGTGGGTTCGATGGAAACGATCAGACTATTAGAAGAAGTGTTTGCATATTTTAGTACCCCATCGCAGGTAATAACGGATCGTGGTAAAGCTTTTACAAGTAGATATTTTAAAGAATTAGCAATCAGGAAACAATTTAGACATACAATGAATGCAATTGCCACCCCACGAGCAAACGGTCAAGTAGAACGGATAAATCGAACGATCTTGGATGCTATGCGGACGAGTGTGAGCGATCAGAGTAGATGGGATGAAGTCGTACCGAACATCATTCAAGGCATTAACAACACTATCAATGAGTCAACTAAGGTATCTCCTTTCGAACTCATGTTTAGTTTTAAAAGCAAATTGCTTCCAGATATGGAAACAAGCAGTCGTCAGCTGTCAGTAGAAACCTCACGGCAGAAGGCTCGAGATAACTTGAAGAAAGTGGCGATGCGAATGAAAGAACGATATGATAAAAGAAGGAAACCAGCCAGGAGTTACAGAATAGGTGATTTGGTCTTGTGGAAGGGTTCACCGGCATGTATTATGAGTGGAGTGAATAAGAAACTGGATGGAAGGTACTCAGGGCCTTATAGAGTGACAAGTGTTTTAGGAAATGATAGGTATAAGATAAAGAGTGTAAAGGGTATGCGTGGATACAAAAACTTTACCGCTGTCGTTGCAGCTGATGCAATGCGGTTATACGCTCCATTAAACGAAGGCACATCTGAATCAGACGATAGCAGCGGAGATTTGAGGGATCGAGAGGACCTTATTGACCTACTAGAAGGTTAAGACAGTGTTTGAGAACTCCCTCAAAGGTTGAGAATTTGAGAACTCCCTTTCAGGTTGAGCATTTGAGAACTCCCTCAAAGGTTGAGAATTTGAGAACTCCCTTTCAGGTTGAGCATTTGAGAACTCCCTCAAAGGTTGAGAATTTGAGAACTCCCTTTCAGGTTGAGCATTTGAGAACTCCCTCAAAGGTTGAGAATTTGAGAACTCCCTTTCAGGTTGAGCATTTGAGAACTCCCTCAAAGGTTGAGAATTTGAGAACTCCCTTTCAGGTTGAGCATTTGAGAACTCCCTCAAAGGTTGAGAATTTGAGAACTCCCTTTCAGGTTGAGCATTTGAGAACTCCCTCAAGGGTTGAGAAGTTTGAAATCTCCCTTCAAGATTGAGTGTTTGAGAAACTTCCTTAAGATCAAGCACTGAGAGAGCTCCCACGAGGGTTGAGCAGGGAGGAATGTGGGGACAAAACGTAGAGAAGAGACTTTCTCATGAGGTTAAGAGTCTAGGGCGACTCCAATTGGAAGAGGTAATAAAGCCATGTATAATTTAGTATTTTTTCTAGGAATAAGAGGGAGGTCCTGTTGGGTGGACCCAACGACGTTCAGGCTGGGAGAGTGTTACGCGCCAAACGTCACATCGCAGGGCAGCCACCACAAGATACAAAAAATGGTCACTAAGGGTGGTGGCTATGGAACCAGGGCGGAAGGGGCACACTATTCTTTTGAATCTCTAACGGATACATACACCGGTGTACCGCCATATTGTTGTGTTTTGTGTATATTAGAAATAAAAAGAAGAATACTCCAGCCCAATCGGTGTTATCAATAATTTTCACCTCTGCCCGTAATAATATCTATATATATATATATATATATATATATATATTATAATATATATAACATATTTGTAGATAATCTAAATATTTGTATAAATTGCTGAATTACCGTGACTAATAATTTTGTTACAAAACATTGATCAGTGACCTAAAAAGACAAAATAAAAAAACTGCCTAACGAGCAATTGTCATTTATGCGTACGTAACATCTATGTGTATGTTTATGTTTGTTTATATGTTTGGGTCATACATGTTCTCTAGCACATCTCATTAGTAACCACGTCGTTTAGGTGGATATTTGGAAAATCTGTTGAAAATGACGTCCAGGAACGTCGGCCAGAAAGTTCGAAAAAACACGGCATTAACCGTGAAAACCTAAAAACATTTTTAAGTGCGAAAAATCTTTGCGATTTTTTCAGTATAATTTTGGCTCGCTCAAACGAGTCAAATATTCTGATAATGTAGATTTTTAATGCTTTCTCAAGGGTGAAGTGTTATTTTCATTTTATATATTTTTATCAGATTACTTATATTCGTTATAAAAAAAAAACTTGCTAAGAATGCCCGAACGAGGGTATGTATTAATTAAACGCTAACTGTCAAAATGAACTTAGATATGGCGTAATTCTAATGTTGGCTAGTATTAGAACAATAGCACCAAACATAATAATTTCGTTGTCTTTCCGTTCATCCTTCAGTATGTCCCCGTAACTTCTTGTAACGTCCGTAATTTCGTTCGAATTCACGTCTAAAAAAACTAAATTAAACGGCTGGAGATGGGGCTTGAATCCCGGGCCAGCAAACCCGAAGGCGGCAACGAAAGCGATGTTGTTACCGCAAAAAAGATACTATAAATATACACTAGGGCTTAGCAAAGAGGCGATCCAATATTTCGTCATTTTTGACGAGTAACAAACAGCTAGCTTAATTTGTGTTAACATATCTTTCTGATATCTCTGTATTTCAAAGCCGCCGAGCGGACCAAAAGTACCACTTTCAATGAAAACTGTAAATGCAGCATTTAATAAGTACACTCGAAAATGCAACTTTTGAATACTATTAAATTCGAAAGTTTAAAAAATGATACACCCTACTGTAAAGTGCCGCGAGTAAAAAATCGACCTGTACTTTAGACAACAATTAAATCTTAGTTACCAGTAATCGACACAATCAGATACAAATCTGAAATAAGGGTAAGTGGTTAAAATCGAGGCTTTGACCATTGCTGCTGTTTTAGTCATCACCAGCACCGACAGATTGAGGGCTTGCACCGCGCGGAGGTCGCGACCCCCGCGATGCGCGTTACCCGACAGCGGAACGATATCAGATTCATTTGCGGGACTTTTAATTCGCCTTCAATCATACAACGCGCGACGAGAGTGCTGGCGGACGGGCAGGGTCGACCGCGGGTCAACTGGTGCCGGATGGAGCGCGGCGAAGCAAAAATGTCCCTCTGTGCACACACGAGGATGGCACAGAACCAACATCACTACCGGACCTGAGAGACAGCCTGTCATATGTCCACGAAAATCATTGTTATACAAATATAATTACATATTCAGGTATTGAAATGAAACGGATATTTCACGTGGGTATGTAGAGATTTGCTTCTCGACGTTTCGCTGGAGTCATATCACAGCGTTCCGGGAGAGTGCCCTCTTGCCGCAGAGGTCAAGGACTAACTCGTTATTTTTTACGCGGTAGATTTGAACGGCCGCGGTCGTAATATAAACCTTAAGGCGTCTGATACACATGCTACATGCTTATTTAGTGGCACGTGAGCATGCGCAGTATCGACTTTGACAGTGGCATGCTTATTAGTGGCATGTGTGTACGCACATTGCTAGAAATGAGCATGCCACCTAGTGGCATGCTCAAAAATCAACCGCTGGTTGATTTATAAGCGTGCCACTGTCATTCACCATAGAGAAGGGGTATCTTTGGAGCTTGTGTGAACAGACTTGCTTATTTATGAGCATGCTTATGTCATTCGCGGGCTTCGCGGCTAGTATTATCGATGCGATCTTCTCAGTCCGCGACAGATGAAACAAATATGGCGCGTTGGGGAGATGATAAAACATTACTTTTCGTGACTTATTATAGGAATCACGAATGTCTGTGGAATACTCGGTCACCGTTGTGTAAAAATAATATAGTGAGAAATAATGTTTACGAAACTTTATTAATAGGCATGAATGATTCAAAACTTATAATAAAAATTATATAAACTAAAATCAAAAATGTGCGGATGGAAACTCGGGAACTTTTTTGATTTATTGGTTCACTTGAATTTTCTATTTCAGTTTGCAAAGTTTCCATTTTGAACAAGAACGTCTCTATTCTATGACAAGAGCATGCCACTAATAAGCATGTGTGTTTGATTGTTAGCTTTGGGCATGCTTGTTTATGAGCATGCCACTAATAAGCATGCCAGTAATGAGCAAGTGTGTACAGTTGTTAGGGCATGCTTATTAGTGGCATGCTCATTAGCATGCCAGTAAAGAAGCATGTGTATCTGTACCTTAAATCTTTAATAATTACGTATATTCGTGAAAAAAAATAGGTCACGGTTGCTTGAACATTTTCGGCTCATAATCAAGTCAGGAATCCAACTGTAAAGTATTGTGGACTGTTACACTCTGTATATATTTACGGTGACGATCATTTCGCCCCAACTTGGAACGTTATCATGCTACATATATTATTTAAATCACATAGTACAAACTTCTGTTTAATTAATAAAAATAAAACGTAAAAACTGTATTATTAACAGAGTTCTAGATACCTATGACACGGTCTTTGCAGATCTCGATATTTTATATTTAAGTTTTGAGCAGTTTACAAAATCCCTTACGTATAAACTCGCGCGATGACATTTTTCTTCCCACACATGTGAACATACACACGAAAACATAAAAACGCATACACACACGGACACATAAAAACACATAAATACACGCACTCACACAAAATCACTATTTGACGTATTGTTTTTTCTTATTTTTTTATCGATCCTGGTATAATATTCTTGTATATATGTGTTTTCTTGTAATTGGCCAAGGCTCTGTACATCAATAAATAATTTTTTTTTTCAAGATTTTTTAATTATATGGCTGTAAGAAAACCAATAAATGAAAAAAAAATAAGCATGATTTAAAATAGTAGTTGTAACAGTTTAATAAGGTGAAATTAACGTCTGAGTATAACAATTCTTTGTAACCAAAAACAAAGTACAGTACTACAACTGTACTTTGTTTTTGGTTACAAATAAAAACTACTACTACAATATAAACACGGAATGAATATAGTTACACATTTTAAACCAATCGAGTATTTTTGATCAGAATTTATAACATTTGTGTCGTATTTCCCAGCTTCATAATTCAAAACCGAGGTCTATAACTTTGACGCACAAACGGGCGTGTATCGGATACGGGATTTAACATAACATTCATCTTGATCTTGCATGTCTGTTTCTTTTCCGGTCGTACATCATCTGCGTAGGAAATTATTATCTGGGCTATGTCATAAACACATGGTGTATAAAAAGAGAGGCCTAAATGGATTACGCTATTCGAATTTAAATTGAAATGAAAAAGACATAGCAGTGCTTAGTTTAGTGATATACATTTATGTAAAATATAAATAGAAGTATGTCTACCGAGGCAAAACTAGCGGTACATAATGGAGTTCTGGTACCGACACTAATGTATGGAAGTGAAGTCTGGAGCTGGCAGAAGAGGAACGAAAGTAGATTGAATGCGGTGGAGATGAGGTCCCTTAGACGTATGTGTGGCAAATGATATGATATGATAGAGTAAAGAATGAAGATATTAGGAATTAATATAAAGCTGATCGTAGCATAATACATAGAATAAAAATAGGGTCGCTGAGGTGGTTTGGGCATGTTGAGCGAATGAATGAGGAAAGAATGGTAAGAAAGATATATGATGCAAGTGTTGACGGCGCCAGAAAGAGAGGGCGACCACGGAAGACGTGGCATGACCAGATTAACCAGATACTGGAAGATGGTCCTGTGAGAAGCCTGAAAAACTTCGAGCTTGCATGCGAAGATGTATGGATGTAGACGAGGCGAAAGTCGTATGTCAGGACAGAAGAGTATGGCGCTCTAACCTCTCTGCCTACCCCCACGGGGAAACGGCGTGATGGTAAGTTAGTTAGTTAGTTAAAATATAGGGATATGCTGTGTCATATCCCTATACTTGTCATGCCATCCGAAACCATAGATACCTACAACTAATTACTATGAAAAGTTTGACAAATATGAAGTTTTAAATTACATACAAAGGCAAATGTAAAGAGTGAAATTGGATACTTGATACCTTTCTAGGGAACCGGAAACAAAACAGAGCTAAATAGACTACAAAGACAACAAAATATAATATTAAAAATGGTTTACAATTTGATATATACAACATGATACCAACTGAAGCAGTCTACCAAACAACACAACAACTCAGAATCAGTAACAAAACAAAGATCGAAATTCCAAAATGTATACACAAAATAGCAAATGGCGAAATAAAAGACAGGGATATTAAATTACGAAAACCTCATGAAACCCACCAACCTGTACAGAACATCACAAAAATAAGACAGCAATCCTGCTAAAAACAGAATAATCGCGACTCACGCAACGGACTGAAACTATATAACGACTTACGCAACAGATAATACAACGAATCTTATCAGATTTATAAAAAAGTGGTGGCATACATACAAAGAAATACACAAATATAATAAATAAATAAATGTTATCTATTTTCTCTTTTCCATTTTTGTCTCTTAAAAAACATTTATTGCGTTTTAACTGCTACTGGGGAGATTCAAAATAACCCTGAACTGACGAACGGAATATCAGTGGTCAATAGACTGACAATCGCGCGATCAATAGGTATCTCAGAGATTGTCTCGAGTCAAAAATTTCATGCGTAGACACAGGTCACAGTCACAGCACTTTAAAATAATAATAAATTACCAATTAATTTGTGTAGGTTAGTGGCAAAACACTCATATATGTGAAGATTTAAGTAATTTTAAAAAATCTGATATAAATAATAAAGCTAAACATATTTGATTTTGACTTAGGACATCCCGACTCTGAGGCATGGCATTTGATTGATTTATCAAGCCAGTTAGTTGGACGATAAATTAAACGAAGCACAACAGTTTCATATTTTAAACAATGTATAGGAAGACGGGAAACGTAAGGATGTTATATAATAATAAACGCGAAATTCGAATGTACAATTCTGCATCATGAATGTATGTACTGTAGGAGTAACTAAACATTTATAGTATTTAAGCCCCTAAGCTTGTTGAATTTGACTTGGGTCAGCGAACCCCTTGTTAAATTATGAAGAAAAGAAGAACATTCTCAAATTAAAGAAGTACTATTTTGATGTTTTTTATTTGGTATTTTAAGTGTCAAAACATAAGAATTCTTTAAATTCTTCAATTGATATATATTTTTTAAATTCTGCAATAAATCCTTCATTTATTGTGGGTAGGCGCATGTAATGAGTGCATTGAAGCGTAAGATTTACGTGAACATATATTTTAGTTAAAAAGTAATCATCAACACCCGAATAATTTGATAATAAGTGTGATATTACGAGATAAATAGATATTTTATTTCACAGAAAAAATAATTTAACTAACTAAAGATTATTTCAATACCGAAAGCCTTCCTGGAAAGGACTGGAAAGAAATTCGTGAGAGAGAAAATGAAGGAAAATTCTTGAGGAGGCCGAGGACCCATCAGGGGTTACAGAGCTAATATTAATGATTAATATAAGCTATTTTCAAAAATAATATTATATTTAAAAAATAATAAAAACACGCTTTAATAAAAAAATATATAAAAAAGGATAAAACATTTAACGGCCACAGTACTAAAGGCGATCACAATGTGTGTGTGTATGTTAGTAAAATCAAAAGCGCAAATATCCTCCTTTTCATTAATTCTTTATGAAAACTCGTTTTAAATATAAAATTATTTTCTGCTTTTTAGTATTCGTCACATAAATTTTAGTATTCGTCACAAAAATCACATAATTCGAAGTGCGTCGAAGACATGTTTCTTTTCCGAGTGCTATTATCCTCAAAATTCAAACGTCACTTTTATAATAACACAAACCGACAGAAGTCACCGCCGTATACGACGCCCGATAAAATAACGCGTCAGCATTTTAAGTGTATTTTTTACTATTTTAATTGATTTTGTACAATTAATGAATGATTATTGTGTTGTCATCCGAAATACGGCAGACAGACAAAGTGAAGCTAAAAAATCGTGTAAAATAGTAACGATATGTAAATGAAAATGTATTTCCCCTACATTTTTACTAAATTACCGAGTTCGTAGTAGAAAATGTAAATAATTATAAAGTACTAACAATTTATCTTTAAATTGTTTTCGCCTCGAGTTTAGGGTAAGTAATGAATAATTAATCGTCCGCCCCAAACAAACAGAATTAAGATTTGTAGATTTTCATTAAAACTCCGGCGTTTCTTGTTAGCATACAAGTTGTAAAATTAGCGACCACCTAGCGGCGGATGACCTCAAGCTAACGAGGTCCGATTCACCCGGACGTCACGTTCATTACGCGAATTGCGCAAGAGAGGAAAATGCAGAGTCGCCGGCAGTTACCCTTGACTCGCGGGCGGACCGGCCCGGGAGCTGATGGACTCGCATTGTAGCGGCGCGGGCGGCCGAAAGCCGGTTGATTCAATCGGCGTGAATGTCATCAATTTAATAATAACACGAGTGGGGACGAGAGATGACTGTGTGCAGTCGGCAACGTGAAAAGTCCGGCGTACATTCCTACTTCACTATGTATATTCATTTTTTACTACGGGCCGGTTGTATCAAGTTAGATTGCAGCTGGTTTAAACTGAAAATTTCGTTTAGAGAGCATATACATATCGACGGCTCCTACGTATAATATCGTAACCCACAAATCGACGATTTTTAGTTTTTTGTGTATTTCATATGTATTTAATTATATCTTTATTTCCAAGAAAGAAAAAAAATATTTTGCAATAAATAACGTTTTTTTCGGACGTATTTTATCGTATCTCAAACAATCACATATTTTTTACGAAGTATACTATCGTATGTAACACTTACGATAATTTGCGTTGGAAAATAACATAAGATAATTTTATCGTATGTAACACTTACGATAACATACGTTGGAAAATAACATAAGATAATTATCGTATGTAACACTTACGATAATATGCGTGAGAAAATAACATAAGATAATTATCGTATGTAATACTTACGATAATATGCGTGAGAAAATAACATAAGAAAATTATCGTATGTAACACTTACGTTATTTTACGTCGCGTCTTTTCCGAAGTAAAGTGTTGTAAGTCATTTATACGATATTTTACGTCGCGTCTTTTCCGAAGTATAATATCGTATGTGCATTTCTACAAAAACCTTTAATAATTTCGACTTTTTTTGATTATTTATGAAACTACAGTATAAAGTAAAATATTGAAACGAAATTTCAAAAAAATTGAGCAATAATTAGATTTATACCGGACAAAAATATGTTCAAATCCTTCTCCTATAAAATTGAATTTTGTGGGTTACGATATTATACGTAGGAGCCGTCGATATAGACCACGTGATTCTATTTTGAACCCTCTTGAACCCTCCTTCTATTCATATAGCCTTAACATGGCTTTTGCTTAAACATAGTTTTTTTCCTATTAATTCCAGAAGACACTTTGTGCTGTTTTATCTTACCAAAAGTACTTTTAAAATTATCGGGTATAAAGTGAACAAGACTGATATTTATTTTATAACATAGCACTGCATAACAGTTTGTATAATAAAGCAACAAAATTACAAAAAAAGGAACATTACTTTAAAAAAAGATTATCAACACGGAAGGTCAGAAAAGATCTAATTCATTACTGTTTTCAAATACAATAATTTCGTTGTCTGTCCGTTCGTCTGTCTGTCTGTGTCCGTAACTTCGTGTAATGTCGTAATTTCGTTCGAATTCACGGCTAAAAAAACGAAATTAAACGGAAATGTGTCTTGAATAAACCCGAAGGCGGCAACGATAGCGATATTGTTATTGCTGTCTCTCCGCAGACCGCCAAAAAGATACGAACAATATATATACTAGGGCTTAGCAAATACGCGAACCAATGTTCATTTTTCGTCGGGTAACAGCTAATTAGTATATAAAATTACATGCGCACCGGCTTAAGCGAGATTTTCAACTAAACCAACGATAATCCAATCCAATAATAACGATATCCGAACTATGAATTTTGTTTCCATGGTTGATGGAACGGCTGTTACATATGGATACTCGTACATTTTAATTAGATTTCTAATTATCTAAGGGGTTGTGTAGCACTAAAATGCAGCGTCACTTATTGTTTTGTTCTGAGGGCTACTTCTTGACTTACATTTATCTTTTTCCTACATTAAGCTTCTAATATCCTGCAGTGTAGTGATTACTGGGATCCTAAGTCTGATTTTTGTGAGTTTGCACCACAAACTTCATTTTTCTATGACTTTTTGTGCGCTTATTGTATTCTTTTTTTATGCACTGTACACTTTTACACTGCTCTATTCTGTTAAAAATGTATTTTTAAAGGCTTTACGAACGCGTATTGCAAAAATAAATAAATTGATACAACAAAGACAGACTGACTGATTACGCGAATAACGAATACCAGACGGCAGCCCAGCACAAAGGGAACTGCGAGTGTATTTAGATTAAAAACGATGTATACAGGCCTTATGAAATTTAACTTATCCTAATTTTGTCATTTTTCTCTTCTCGTATTCTTGGCCTCTGGGCTATCTTCCATCTTCTCAGTGATTCAGGGACCATTTAAAAAACGGCGACCCTCGCGATTGCTTTGTGACTATAACATTTATAAATTGCAATCCCAATAAGCTGAACTAAGATAATAAACACCTAGATCTGTTCGGAACGCTTTTAGCTTCGTCTGAACTGATAATGAATATTGAAAAATCTCGAAAATCTAAAAACAGACGTCATCGCAATATTGTCGTAAATAATTTAGATACTGTTGATTTTTAAACTAAAAAAACGAATATCTGCCTCCGTCCCAACGCAATGTGAATAAATAAAAGTCGAGACCATAATTTTATTTTTTGCGAATATCCATTTTTCGTTTACCCTTAAAAAAATTGCCTCCGTTTTATACTAAAAAAATATCTGTAACTTCAGTGTACGGATTAGGGTCAATTTCATCAACTTGGTTTACAATAATAGTCAAGTTTAAAGCATAGATTTATACGAAAACGGTTGGTTAATTGGTGGGAAACGTAAAAATCTATACTTTAAATTTAACTATTAATAAAAATATAAACCAAGTTGATATAACCGGCCTTTAATTATTTTCTAGTATATTTATTAATAAATAATTTCACCAAAAGCGCAAATCTGATCATTCGATAATCTAAAGATAACTCACAAGACGCGATAAAATAATATTTAAAATCAGATAGATGTATGTTTAATGGAAAAAAAAAATGAAAAAAATTCTTGGGAACTGATATTATTAACTCTATATTCAGCACAACATTTTAAATGTTTTAAGCAACACTTGCCGCAAAATTAAAAATTATTTTGCGGCCTGAAATACTTATCGTAATGTAATGCATGAATGTAGTGAAATAATAACTTATTGACTGGAATTTAACAATTTATTTGAAACTTGAATGATATTATAAGAATAGAAAATAGCTAAAAAAATAATTCTCAACGCACACAATATTCTACTCAAATATTCTAACCAAATCCAATATTTGGACACTTTTAATTTCTTTCATGACTTTCGCCCGCATTCAAAATTGTTAAATGGATGTTTCCTTTCATTTTCATGCCACTAACTATGTCCTTAATTTCTTTGTATTGGGAAGACTATTAATTATTATAAACTCTTAAACAGTACAAAAATATTTCATATCAAAGTTCGACGGGGCTTTTGTGGGTAGGTTTGTACGATATAAGCAACCGCATCTTTATATGAAGGAAGTAGTGTGTGTGTAAGTGTCAATGGACACGATTCATACATTTTTAAAATAAATTTAACTTTGTATTACACACGTCGAGTTATTAAACAATCACTACTATAGTATCGAGAGGAGAAACTTATTTTTACTCCACCCTAAATAATTATTGAAAAAAATAAATTATATGGGTACAAATACAATCTCCGGTAAAATTACAAAATATTTCCCCCCTCACATTTAATCCGCGTTTTAATATACTGGCCAAACCGCAAGAAATTTGAACACTAAAATTAAAGAACATCGCCGGTGCTTAAAAAACAATTTCTCGGAATTTTCTAATCACAAAATCGAAACAAATCAGTCTCTTGATAGTCATAAACTAATAACTTCTCCACTCGGTGCTTTTTAATGGAATAATTATAGACAACTTGGAAATCGCATATGTTTATAAAAATTTTAATTCCGAAAAAATGCAGCTGAATAACATCACCTCCCCCTACTCTTCTCCACTGTTACCTATATTTCCGTTAATGACCAAAAAAACATGCCCCCTCCATGCCCCACGATGTATTTAGATTAGTTATTAAGTTCGCCTGATGAGACTGTTCCTCTCGAAACTATAAGTGATTTTTTTATATACATATAATACAAAGTTTAATTTATTTCACAAAAATGTTGAAAAGTTACTGCCATGTCAATTAATAATAATTATTATTATTATACCATGGTTTTGATTTTTCAAAAGATTCAAACAGGGTTGGGCTATATGAACAAAGTAAGTTGTATAGGAGCGAAAAGGCTGAGAAAGATAAAGAAAATAAATAATGTGAAGCTTTGAATGCAGTAATTGCCAAAAAAAAAATCAGTTGAAGAGATCTTTTTTTAAGATAATTATTTTGTAAATAAAATCTAGGTACAATGTTTCACTACATTAATCTTTAACCCCCATAATATACAAAAATGTATAAATTTTTAACATTAACTGCTTTTAATGCTATTGATATTAGTATGTTGGTAATATTGTGTTATGACTTTTCCGCACCTCCTATCTTTGAAATTCCAGTAAAAATACAAATTAAAGGTCCCTTATACACATTTCCCCTAAGTATTTTTTTTAAATAACATTTGAAAAAACAAATTAATTTTTCATAATCGATATAAGTTACTGTAGTGATACTTCAACTTAATAAGTCAGAAATATTGAAAAAAAATCAAACTTTGATATTGCATATCTTCATAACTATTGATATTAGGCCATGGTTGCTTAAACATTTTCGACTCTTTATCAATGTCGGAATCCACCTGTAAAGTTTGGCTACTATGCTATGGGACACCCTGTTAACGAATAAATTAATATAATATGTAGTATATAAATTATCAACTCCTGTCGATGAATAAAAATAGTCACCTAATCTGATGTAAAAGATGTACATTATTATCAAAATTCTAACTTCTAAATAGTAGAAGGTGCTAAAATTGCTTTTTGGTACTTCACAAAAATATTACCGGGCAACAATAAAAAATAAAATAAGTAAAAGGAAAAAATATTTTAAATTTGTTTTGAAATTTTTTATTTTAAATATAATAATGTTAAGGGAATGTAATTTTTTGTGGGATAAAGCTAACACATTCTTTGTGGTAATGAATCAGTGTTTATTTTAGATAAGAAAACCAATTCCTACAGCGAGTCATAAGGAATTCATTTAGTATTTGCTATCAGCTGTGGAAAATAAACACTTTTACATATATCGATGGCTCCTACGTATAATATCATAACCCACAAATCGACGATTTTGAGTTTTTTTTGTGTATTTCATATGTATTTAATTCCTTAATTTTATCTTTAATTCCACGAAAGAAAAAAAATATTTTGCAATAAATAATGTTTTTTTATTATAATTTTTTTTTTCTTTCTTGGAATTAAAGATATAATTAAATATAAACTGTTCGAAGAATATTTTTTCTTCTTCTGTATGAAGGCTTGAACTTTGTGGTGACATTATTATTAAAATAAAACACAAATTACTTTGTTTTCACCACTATATTAGATTAAAAAATCTACATGTTTCGAGAACAATGTTCTCTTCATCAGGATTATTGTGTACTAATCTTAAAAGTTGAAACAAGCAAATATGTTACGGTGAAGGAGCGGTTGAGGGGGTTGGTGAGGGGAGGGGGGGGTTCGAGGTGTTGATTATTATGGGTCATTTGGAATGTTAAGTGGAAAAATATTCAAAATAGGATTATGCAAAAATTTCGTCTGTGTATTTATTATATTAGACTTAATATTAACATTTTTCCTAATTTCGAGTATTTCTAAATTATTTATTTGAGGTATCTTATAGTTGAAATGTAAAAATTTTAAGCCTGTGTTAATATCAAATGTATGGTCAAATTCTATTAGATGTTTTGCGAAATCAGAATCAATATTGCTAGTTAATGCTTTGATATGTTCTTTAACCCTAGTTTCAAAATTTCTTTTTGTTTTGCCAATATAAAAATTATCGCAATCGTTACAATTAAGTCTATAAACTCCTGATTTCATGATAGGATTATCACTATCCTTGTTATTTAGTATGTATTTTTTTAATTTGTTACTCGTATAAAAGGCCGGCTGAATTGAGTTAGGAATATTTTTAGTTATTATTTTTGACAAATTGTTATCGACAAATAAAATTCTACGCCATTGTTTATTTCTATCTGTTGACTTAGGATAGATATATTGTTTAAAAATTTTTGTTTTATCTTTTTATGTAATAAATTATCTATTAATTTAGTAGAATAACCATTATTATATGCTATTTGTTTAATAAGATTTAATTCAGATGTATAATTAAGATCAGATAAAGGGATTGTAATTAATCTATGTAACATGGAGTGAAACGCCGCAAGTTTTTGGGAAAAGGGGTGATTCGATGAATTGTGTATAACGATATCCGTGTATGTGTCTTTTCTAAAAATATTAAATTCTATTTTGTTATTTATCAAGGTTAAATTTAAATCTAAGAAATTTAAACTCTTATTCTTTCCTATTTCTGATGTGAACTGAATGTTTTTATGTAATTTATTGAGAAAATTTAAAAATATATTTAATTGTCTTTCTGTCCCTAACCATATGCAAAATATGTCGTCAACATATCTTTTCCAACAAAATACATTTTTTAATAAAAGTGCACCACTATTAAAAATTCTTTGTTCTAAATTATTAACGAAAATATCTGCAATTAAAGGGCTTGTGCTACTTCCCATCGCTAAGCCATCTTTCTGTTTAAATATTATGTTATTGAATTGAAAATAGTTTTGTTTAAATATGACATCAAATAATAATGTTAAATCATAAACTAGGTCTTTTGTCAAATTTGAAGAATTTAACAAATTAGTGATAATTGTTTTACTTTCTTCAATCGGAATGCTCGGGAATAAATTGATTACATCAAAGGATACCAATAAAGCGTGGTTTGGAATTTCTAGATCTTGTGATGTCCAAATGACCCATAATAATCAACACCTCGAACCCCCCCCCCTCCCCTCACCAACCCCCTCAACCGCTCCTTCACCGTAACATATTTGCTTGTTTCAACTTTTAAGATTAGTACACAATAATCCTGATGAAGAGAACATTGTTCTCGAAACATGTAGATTTTTTAATCTAATATAGTGGTGAAAACAAAGTAATTTGTGTTTTATTTTAATAATTAAATATATATGAAATACACAAAATCTCAAAATTGTCGATTTGTAGGTTACGATATTATACGTAGGAGCCGTCGATATGTATATTATTGTATTATATTACACACGGACGTCAAAGATGCAATTTAAAATACGTTTTATTTTAACTTTGTAATACATACACTATATATGTGCGTGTATTACGTAGTTAAAATAAAACATATTTTAAATTATAATGTTGCACCATGAAGTATCTGCCAAATATTTCAATGATATCAAAGATGCAAGTTTGGTTGTGCTTGGACATATTTATCTACATGTTCCCCTGCTTATCTAAACAAAATAATAATGTTATTTAACAAATTATGCAAAACATATTTAATTTTTAAGATTCAATGATTGTGGGTTAATCTAAGAAAAGTCTTTTCATTGGGGAGAATACGTGGCTTATATACATGTTAACAAAGGTCACGCATAAAAAAAATATTCTTACTAAATGCGAAGGGTTGTATGAAATGAGTATCTGTAGTGGAGATATAGTGGCTGGATTTTGGTAGGTAACAGATCATTTAAAATAAACAAACGAAAATAAGTAGTAAGATAATTAAATCGGTCTATTTATAATAAATCTGTTAAGAAGGGGCCATAAGAAATATGAAAAAATGCACATTTTAATTTTATATTTAAAAAAAACATACATGTTTTAGTAAAAATAAAAATCTATTCTTATAATTTTTCTCCTGCAATCGGGTTCTACCAATCTAACAATCAACCTCAGCTAAACTAATTTACTTACAGTCATTCCCTTTTCCGCAGGGATAGGATAGAACGCCATACTCTTTTGTCTCGACATTCTATCTCGGTACTTTCATACATCTTCTTGTGCATGCTCAATTTCTGAAGCTTCTACCAGGGCTGTCTGCCAATATCCGGTCCACATTTCAGCATCTTTCACAGACGTTTTCTGTTCCTGTCACCCTCAAAACTCATATACTTACATTAGAATTCCCCTCACATACTTACTTTAGAATTCATATATTCCATGTCATCTGCACTCTGTTTCATATGCCCAAATCATCTCAACAACATTTTTGTAACTTTTATTGACTATGCCACAATAAGTAATGCAGAAATGTAGGTACATTTGAATAAAGGAACTTATATAAGTATTTAAAATGCATAAAAGCTTTAGTAATGTAGAGAGTAAACACAATAAAGGGCAATTGTCCAGATACGTAGGTTTTTTGATAGTAACCAAGTCATGCAGAGGATATATGGAGATCTTATAACAACCAAAAATGTGATTAAAATTCTTTCAAGATCCATGAACGATATTCTCATCTATCTATGTTTCATCACCAGCATGCGAGGGGTGTATTAACAAAAGACATTGTTGACCTAACTAGTTGATGAAAGAAAAACTACCCATCAGTCTATGCAACATTTTATACAATGTTTTGGGAAATTGCCAACAAATAGTGATTTGAGACATGTGTGCCAAATTGATATTTCACTGAGAACTTTTCCAGAAAAATGAACAAAGAGCTGCATTTTCAGATAAAACTAAAAAGTTTTTTGCAGCTTAGTAATGAGTGATATATCTAAGGCATATCAATTATCGAAATTTTGTCCTTTTTTTCCTAACACTGTGTTTTTCTTAACACTGTGTTTTTCCTAACACTAACAGTTTATGTACTTGGATAAACAAAGATCATTTTGTTTATGAACAACAAAATAACCTGGATAATGAACAAAATAATAAATAAAACTAACAATAGGATGGCTAGTCTAGAAGTCTACAGTCAAAAAATAAATTCTTGAGTTCGAAAACACCATTAAATAAGCCTGTATACATGAAGTAATCCCATGCCCTTGTTGTTTTCCCACAGAATATACTCATGAATAATTGGAAAAAGCAATATTAATATTAGTAATGCCTCATGCTCTTGTGTTGTATTCTATCATAGGTAGGTACAAGAAATAGTACTTTCAATATAGATATTTATTTTCAGTTAAAGTCAGTGTAAACTCAATTGCAACATTAAATTATTAATTCTTGAAAAAACGAAACAGTTAAATGGTTAATTTTAACACTTCATAAGTACCCAAAACACCAATATCGATAATTTATGTTAGAATACACTGTATTTACACGCTGATATTATTACGATCTGACTACATGTCCCAAATAATGAAAGGAGAGAAACAAATCAATAAGTAAAATTGTAACATCAAAACTTTATTATTATCTACCGTTTAAATTCGTCATCTTAATGTTTGTCCGAAATTATATTCCCACTCGGGAAAAAATTCTAAATTCACATTATTCACAAAACAAACTAAACTAAAATGCGATTATTAAGACAAGTTAACCTCACTTCTTCACTGAACGGAACCAAACACAACAAAAAATTGATGACATTTTGCCAGTCGGGAGTCGGAGCATTTTTCATTACTATATTACAAATTTTGCATTGCATTAACGAATATTACTATGTAAGCAAACGAAAGTAGCCTTTAAAAAAATTGTTATGAAAGCTATTTTCGGATAAATCATAATACTGCAATAAATCGGAGTGGATCGGACCACTTAGACTTGATAGGATTCTAGCATCTCGTTAATAATTTGGAAAATGTTACCAGTTTCTGAAATAGAGAAGAGTAATCTAATTTGGGTCTTCCAAAATTTTTACAGATGGAAAACATAGCGATCGTCCGGAAATTTGGCGGCCCACATTGCCCACATACACTTTTTCCCCTAGCATTTAGCCCCTCTTGTATTTTATGGTGTGCACATTATCGTTAGCTTACCTTAACGACCTTAAATTAGAATAATCACATCGGTGCATACTGAGAAGTAATTGAAAATTTTAAACATAAATACAAAATAAACGTCTTTATAAGAATTCAACAAAGTTTATTAAAAAAAAAGAAATTATAAACAAATATGTCAAGCACGCTCTATTTAACAAATAATTCTAGTGAAAAACTCTGAAGCATTTAAGTGCGCTAAATAAACAAAAATAAGTTAACTTTTTTAATTGAAAAGTATCTATTCAGATACTTTTCAATTAAACAGTACTGAATTTTATTCCCAGGGGGATATCATAAATCAAAATACAATAAAGATATCTTGAAGTTATTTTTTATAAGGGAAAGTATGTATGAAAGCTTTTTTGGGTGTGTAAAGGGCTTGCGAAAAGATTAAGTAGTCACTTCACACAATGTTCACAAATTACACCCATGATTATTATTAGTATTGGACGTTCTAGAAAACAGGCGAATATTGTCCGATCAATCCTTTCTTTTCCAAATAATTCATAAACTTATTGATTCTCCTGAAGTCATCAGCTTGCTATCTTTCCACGTCCCATTCCGACCTACCAGACAGAAGTACCTCTTTTCCCTTCCAACTTATTGTACCAACAATGGATATTTTCTCCCATTCCACGCGTATGCTCAGATAATAAGTACCTTTTGAATTCAATAGATATTTTTAATACTAAATATGAAGAGTATCGTCAGATGGTGAGGCAGATACTAGAAACTCGCCCCCCTCCCTGACCATGTATATTAGGTATATACACTACGAACCCTTTTATGTTTACGTTAAAGTTAAATTAGGAACAATCGGTTAAATGAAACTGTAAAATTGTTTTATCTGTCGTTATCAAAATGACTTATGTATAATTATGTCCTACCTGTATCATCCTTTAATTGTTGGAGACATTTAATTATTTTTCTGTATTTTGTCTTACCAAGCAATTATGTCTCCCTGTTGAATGGCCGAATAAAATAAAATAAAATAAAATGATAGGTTACTACATCGGTCAAATTTTTGGAAGTTGTATATATGTTAACTTTGGACAACTTCTTTTGTATGTGATTGATTACTACCGCTATCTGTGGTTTAAATTTGTCATCCTATAACCCAGTATAATAATCGCCGTTAGTGAAGAGAAAAGTATATTATTTGATTATAGTTTTTATAATAGTATTATTTTTAAATGTACATGACATTCTTGGTCTGGTCATTCAGCCCTTCAAGGAATTTGATTTTCTGGAAATTCTGTATTTTCTTTAACCGACACTAACTAAATAATTTAATCAATTAATAAATTACTAAACCAACGATGTTTGAGAAAGGAAGAAGACTGCTCTATTTCATATAACTCTATGGACGGGTGATATGATATTTTTTCAATAATATTGCAAAATAAACGATTATCTCAAATTATTGTATATTATTTTTAAATTGGTCAGTTACTTTTCTTACAATTTATTGATGTGTAACATCTTTCCTCTCGCTTTCCTGCAATCTGTAGCAGTGATTTCGTGAAAATGGACGGTAAATGCGTAATAGAAAATAAGACGCCGGGGAAACGCGCGTAATTTTATTCAAATAATGAGCGCGCGCGACAGAAAGATCATCGTTTTTAAACGATGATATCTAACAGCCGTATATTAAATGATATAATTGTGTTTTTTTAAAACAAATATGTGAGAATTACGACGTTAAATTTTTTTTTGATAAAATGAAAGGTTGATATGTTAGTTTATGTTTATGACAGAGAATTCTTTTCCTTTCGAGAAAAATCAGACGGCTCTGATCAAATCAAAAACCTTCTGTCACATTCTGTCACCTAAAAAATATCACATTTGGACATTGACAGACTGGTTTCAGAAATGTCAGTTTTACAAACATGTTGCGTAATTGTTGATATTCAATATGTAATATATTGAGATATATTTGTCTTATAAAAAAAATGTTTGACAAAAATAAAGTTCGATATATCATTTAACGATTTTTTCAAAAACAATAATGGCTGTAATGGATTCTAATCGTAAAGGTAACAATTTAAAAACGAATTGTTGACGAAAAATGTTGGTTCAAATCAACCGAAGTGGTTAAAATATTTTGCAATTTGTAAGGCGATATAATATATTCGTTGGCATGTTAAGGTACCCAGATTCGTATTAATTTAAACACATTAATGGTGTAAGGCAGGAGAAGCGCGCGCAATTTCATTTGACCAACAAAAAATCACCGGTGATTTTTTCTGTCCACAAAATTCGTTAATATCATAGTACAATGTTTTTTTATTTATTTAATTTTTAAGTATAACTCCTAATGCGCGTACGTGAGTACATGCACGATTTTTTTTATTATTATTATGGAAAAATAAATTTTTATCACTTCAAAATGCAACGTTACTTTTTATTTTATTTGATTTGATTTATTGGCAACTCTAAAACACAATTTTATAATTTTACCGCTGTTCTTTCTTCCATAAAAATCAATTCAGATCTAGACTGCTATACAGAAATAAAAAAATCTTACCAAACACTTTCCAAATCAATACTAACATACTGAGATATCAACATTGACTATAATAAACAGTTGGCTTTAAATATTTGCGAAAAAAATATTTTAAGGGTTTTAAAAACTGGATTTCGCAAAGATGCTATGATAATCTGTTTTATGAGATTAATACTATTTAAATGAGCCAAGCGCCTCAAATATTATAAAATAAATAATATGAAGACTTCGATGATTGGGCCATGTGGAGAAATCAGCCGAGCGGGAAATTTCGAAGTCACTGTATACCAGATCAACAGGACGCAAGAACTTAGAAATACTTTAGATGTACTGATAATGTCTTCAAATACATAAAATCTGTCAAAGTACCGGTTGCATCAACATGGTTTATGAACCAAATTGATGCAACCGGCCCTGAAAAATCAAGGAATTGAAAGAAACTACCAAAAAAAGTAGGAAACTCCTGAAATGGCCCACCTCACAGGTTATAGAGCTAATAGTGGTCATGATGACTATTTTATAAATTATTTGAGTTTATATATAACATTTCACAGACACTTTAAAATGATTCAATATCAAAAATAAAAACATCGTACATAGAAAGAACTAGGTATATTCATTTTATTTGAAGCAATCCAAGCAATCGCACTTTTTTTACGTACCTATCTACTCAATTTATTTGACGACTCACAAAAATGTAAACAATCGAGATATAACAGATGCTTTTTCACTACTTGCCATACTGTCATGTTATCGCCATGTTTATTATTTTATTATCAACAGCTGAAGACGCGTAATGTCACGCGATGAGATTTATTCTGTCATGTTTGTATTGTGAAAGTGCGGTTCTGTAAAATACTTTCGGTTTATAGTCTGTCATGAGTGATATAAAAACGTATCCAAAATGATTAAAGATCCGATCAATAATTATAGCGACGAATCCGACTCGGACGGTTTTGCTATACCGGAATTGCAGGGAGTGTTGAGTAAATGGACTAATTATATCCACGGGTGGCAGGATCGCTTCATCGTTTTGAAAGATGGGACACTGTCATATTACAAGAACGAACACGAGAGTAATTACGGCTGTCGTGGAGCGATCAGTCTGCTGAAAGCCACAATCAAGGTATATAATTTATTTTTAGTGAAGGACATTCTATTAATTAATCACCCGGGCGTACATTTCGGTTTGTTTTTGTTTATTGTCAGTACACCGTTTTCATTAACTTGTAGTTATCTTAAGAATCTTACATTATTAATTGACTTGCAATGAAATCATTTTTTTATGTTGATGAATGCATGCAGAAATTGCAAAGAAAATTGTTGCATCTCTACATACTTAGAAATTTATTATTATTTCTCTGTACATTTAAATATTTATACATTTTTAATAATTATTGTGACAGTATTTAACCATTTTTGAATGATTAGGATATATCGATGGTCCCTACTGCCATTTGAGTATTTTAAACCATCTGATTTATTTTATATTTTCGAATAGTGTTTAAAAAAGTTTAATTTTCTTTTTCAGTATTTTTCACATTTTATTTTATCAAATTTAAATTAATTATTACAAATTATATATGGATAATAAATTAAATCATAAAATGTGATTTTATTTTATAAATAATTTTATTTTGTTTCCAGTTGTATTAAAATAAAAGTTCGTTTAAAGCATAGATTTTTACAGAAACGGATCGTTTTATTTGTGGAGAACGCAAAAATCTATGCTTTAAACGAATTTTTACTTTAATCCAGCTCGAAATAACCGGCCCTGAGTCAATCTCTGATTCAATTGATTTATTGTATATAAAATAAAATACATCCCATTGAATTCAAGTCTGTTTCTATTTTAGGCACATGACATCAGCCGTGTGGGAGAACCATTTTGGTTTATCAATGATAATTGAATTATTTTCAGCCACATGAATTTGACGAGTGCAGATTTGACGTGTCTGTCAATGACTGTGTCTGGTATTTGCGCGCCGAGACCCAGGAAGACAAACAACACTGGGTGGATGTGCTGGAGTCGTTTAAGGTAATTAAGGCAAATTATTTGATTTGTTCTCCTTACCATCTATTATGTGATCTCTGTGTTTTGCTGGGCACCTGGGAACTTCATTTTCATAATTTGAAAACATATTTCTTCCATAGTCAGCTATGTACTTCTTTTTATTACTTGTAAACTGAATTTCTTAGATATGTTTTATGTTTTATTTGTATGACTCAGTATATCAATGTAAGTAGCTGATAAAGGTTTGCTATATCATTCTGATAAAAAATAACCAAAAATCTTTTAGATTTGAATATTAATTTATTTTTGAATATTTGATAAATTTTAAAATACTTGAAATGATTTCCGTACAGCTTATTTTCTTTCAATGATTAAAATTTTAATTAAGATATAATATAGAAGTCTCACAAAGATGACGCTATTTATGCGGGAAATGTGTATGGCAGTTTATTCCTTCATATTCCACTTAAAACTCCACGTTAAAAATATAGATGTATAATTACCAGCTATGAAATCTATGTATACCATATCATGGAGAGGACCATAGATGTCCCTATTTTAGTCTATTTGAATATGTGAATGAAACTGATATAGAACGTATGTAATAATATATAGATGTTCTTAAGGTGGAATTGGTGAATGTTGCATTGTGTAAAGTGATCACTTAAGCCAGCTCATACAGGTCCTAAGCCCTGGGCCACCCTGTAAAGACTTCCATACACATTTCCCATATAAATAGCATCGTCTGTGTGAGACTTCTTTAATATTAATTATGTTAATATTAATCATCTTAATTTATAGTTATCCCCCTGTGGTCATTATCCAGTAATTGTGTTCTAAAAACATACATAGTATGATTAATTTTTTCTTTCGAAGCTAGTTTGTGTGATGATAATCATACTGCTTATTACCATTTATTTATTTCCTCCACATAATGAATATTAAAAAATCAGTTAATTTTGTAAGAGTTATGCAGATAGATTCAAAAGATGTGTGTCAAGTTTAGTTGATGATTTTAAACAAAGAATTTGCATAAATAAAGTGTTTATAGGTAAGTTTTATTAAAAGTTGATTGTTCCGCATCTGGGAGTAAGACCGTTTTCTTAAAATCTTAATCTTTCAAATGCCCAGGTATCTATTCTTGTCTGAGAAGTTCAATGTTCACCCTAGAGTACTTTAACTGAAGAATCATTCTTAATTAAACAGAGTGTTATTAATAATGCTTGGTTTGGTGTCATCAGACAGACTCACTTTTTTTGTTTTTAATGTAAATCAAAGTTATTTAGCTGTAAACCGCAGAAATATTGCATTATTCTTTTTATTTATCCTAACATATTGCTTTCAACAACCAGCAATCTGTTATTCTCAATCAATCAATCAATTGTGGACAAAAGTAGGTAGATTGTCTCTTTTCTTCCGGGATTATGAAGAAAAGTGCTGCGAGGAACTTGCAAATTCATACATAATAAATGCAGAAACAATATGTGATGTTAAGTATCAAAATGTGACATCTCCATATTTGACCAAAATGAGTTATAATGTAGTTTTGTAGAATATAAAATTTATGTTAAACTTATGAAATGAAAACATGAAATATCCTTATGAATTTAAAGCATTTTGAATTGTAAAAACACATTTATTATGAAGTAGTGACATATTTGGCCATCTTTTTAACGATTATCTCAAAACTATGAAAATAGAGATGATACATTTTGATACTTAACATCACATATACGCTTATGCCTATGACAAAATTTTTTGTATTAAAAAAATTAATGTATTTGCCTTGAAGGTAACGTGTTACTTGAATGACATTCAAATTGGTCGCTGGTACAATATTAATTTATTAATAAAGGCCCTTAAAGGCATTCAATGATTTTTCCAAATACTATACCAAATCGATAGAAGAGGGGATTGTTGAGAAAGATATCGAGAGGAGAGTGACTGCGGGGAATAGGGTGAATGATGCTTTGAACGAAATTATTTCTAATAGAAATATGTCTACCGAGGCAAAACTACCGGTACATAACGGAATTCTGGTACCGTCAGTGATGAATGGAAGTGAATCCTGGAGCTGGCAGAAGAGGAATGAAAGTAGACTGAATGCAGTGGAGATGAGATCCCTTAGATGTACGTGTGACAAATCCATTTATGATAAAGTAAATAACGAAGATATTAAGAATGAATGTAAAGCTGATCTTAGCATAATTAATAGAATTAAAAAATGGTCAAATGGTTTGGGTATGTTGAGCGTGTGAATGAGGAAAGAATGGTAAGAAAAATATATAATGCAAGTGTTGATGGCACCAGAAAGAGAGAGCGACTGACCAGATTAACCAGATACTGGACGATGGTCCCGTTGGAAGCCTCAACAACTGGCGAGCTTGCATGTGAAGATAAATGAATGTGGATGAGGCGAGAGTTGTATGTCAGGCCAGAAAAGTCTGGCGCTCTATCCTCTGTGCTTAGCCCCACGAGGAAATGGCGTGATGATAAGTAATTTATATGGCCCTCGCAGCCCAGTGGGAATGACACTCCTCACACACAGGCTCCTCACACAGAGGGTTCGATTCCCGGTGAGGTCACAATTAATCTGATCAATTTGATTTACTAAAGCCTGGATGTTTTGTGGTGTGTTTCGCTTCTGTAGTTGGGCTTCTAGGCCTGTTGAAGCATAATATTAAAAAAAATACAAAATATGTTTTGAGATCAGCAAAAGACCGCCTGAATACCTACTTACCCATTGTTCTTGATGTATGTTGATCAAAGATGTTCCACATTCAAAATTGTTGTGATGATCTATTTTCTGCTTTTGTGTAAAATTATTGATTAAAAGATACTATGTTGCCACTTAAGTTTCTTTCATAATTAAATTACATGGTATGTTCTATTAAAAAAAACATTGATGCCAAATACACACTGGTCATTACTAAGACAACATTACAAAACGGTATACAGTAACATTGTTCTCAATTAAATGTAAAATCATTATATTTACAAAATTTTACATTTATTTTGAGAATATGTAGATGCCTGATATTCACTGAAGCATCAGCATCGTCAACCCTGATGATGTAATGGGATCTGAAAAGTCACTTAGAAAAGTCAGATATGCAAGTCAGATATGCAAGTCAGAATAGCCCAGAAAACTACAGATTCCAAATGGTCATTACAACCAGAGAACATTTTTAAGTATTACGTGTATTACTTCATATTGTAGTCTAAATATCCATGAAAACATTTTACGGACATTTTTCTCCAAAATATAACTGAGCAAAAGATCTCACGTCTACTCATGATCACTTAAGATGCCTATCTCTCAACAGGTGTAAAATACAACATGTTGCCATTTACACCTGCTTATGATAGGGATGGAAGCTCTCAAAATTATAATTATGACAAAAATATAATTCAGCATAACAAAATGTTAGTTAAGTTAGTTTGTAACCACTTAGTGAGATTTTTAGTGTATTGGTTTCGAGACATACTTGTCTCTTTGTCAGGACAACTACGACATTAACACATAAATACCACTACACACCACAACCTAAGTATTATTCACACACCAAAACCACCCCAAAATATGTGTAATGGTATTTACATGCCAGTATAGTGGTTGTAAGTGGTTATATACTAACTTAACTAACACTTTGTTAAAATACCTGACCACAAGTTAATTCTTTATTTGTATATTCAAAATATGATTCAGTGTGTTTCGTTAGAGCTTAGATTATTTAAAAAATGTAATAATTTAAAATATTTTTTCATTACACTTTATATATTGGCTATACTAAAACAATTTAAAATTTCCGTTCACCTTATTTATAAATCATATATTCATTCATATGTTTTGAAACAATTCCATCTTATTGAGTTTAAAATTTGCTACACAAACATTATTATTATTATATATAATTACCATGAATACTTCATGACAAATTAGGTAGCCCTATATTTATTTATTTACACTATCATGCTGTAGGCGGAGAGGATAGAGCGCCATACTCTTCTGTCCTGACACAATTCTCGCCCCATTTACATTCATTCACCTGTGCATGTAAACTTGTCAATTTTTAAGGCTCCTAACAGGACCATCTTACAGTATCTGGCTAATCGGGTCATGTTACGTCTTCCACGGTTGCCTTGTATTTCTGGCGTCGTCAATACTTGCGTCATATATTTTTCTTACCATTCATTCGCTCAACATGCCTAAACCATCTGAGCGATCCCTTATTAATTTTATTTTCGCACCTGTATTCATACATTTCAGTTCGTCATACAGTTATCCATATATAAGTTGAACTGCCATGGAGATGTTAAGTAACCCAGTTTGACACCTTTTAATATCAAATCATGGTGTGAATGATCCATTGATTCTTACACATGCAGTACTTTCATTGTACAGGTTTAAGTTTAAGTGTAACCAGAGAGTGCCTACCATGACCATGACCTTCCTCTTATAATTTAATCATAAGTCTTTTGCAGATCTAAAATGCGCAAAAGTTTTTGTTGTTTCGATAAATATTTTTCCATCAATAGGTGGCCACATACTATATGTATATAATATTTTATGTCCATCTGCCATCTGCTTATGTTGTATAGCAACATAAAATGGACAAGATTTATTTTTAAATAAAGCAAAACACTAACTATGTAATTTTGAAACAAACATCTGATAACAGCAATTTATCTGTAATAAAGCAATCATTGAAATTTGACTCATTGTATTATCTTTTTAAACACATCTGAATGGCATTTGTGATAGCTAGTTGATGACTAAATCCTGTATTTGAGTTGTTAATATTTTTGGAACTTTGCCTGTCAATTAAAATAAAGCCAACAATGCTAGATAACAAACTAGCATAAATTCTTTACCATGCATAATTTTGAGATAAGATAAATGAAAAATTACAACATAATTTATTTTTAATATTTAATATGATTTTATAAAGTGACTAGCTGTAACCTGTCGAAAATGACAGTACTTTTACATGTCGGTTCCTAAAGAATAATTATTTATAAATAAAAAAAAGGACAGATAGACGAACGGACGGGCAGAATTGACCTCCAAAACTTATTATTGAAGTTTTGGAGGTCAATTTTTCCTTTATTATTTTTACATTGACCATTCTTACTATCAAAATTTATTATTTCTACTTTTTGTAATATTATAATTTAATTATTTGCTATCCAGCATTGGGCATTCCTACATCATTATTATATATACATATAGCTTTACATTTCGATGCTAATGCATCTCTCATTTGTAATATTTTGTCATTAAAGCTTGGAAACCATGACATCTTGTAAAAACTTTTTGATTAAAATTATTATTAGTCAAAGTAAACCAGTGACACAGAAACCGTTGATATCTTGGTTTTATCCATATTTAAAAAAATATATATAATTGTTAAATTATATTTTGTGTACATTTTTACAAGGTTAATATGTCCATTAATTGTTCCAGCATATGTATATTTTATATGAGTCATATCCTATTAGATCTCTTAATTTGGACCTTGCTCAAGTGATTTCAATATAGTAAAACCCCGTTAATTCGAACCCCGATAATTTGAAATTCGCCATAATTCAATATTTTTATAACCCACAAGTCCCAAAATATTAATTTCATTATGGATTAATCCGGATAATTCTAAAACCCCAGGGATTCGTAATTAATACATTTTAGATCACGTAATTCAAAAATTTTATAAAATTGAAAAAGTATTTTGACTTTTTCGCAAGTGAGAAAAACAAATATGCCAATATCGGGTACTTGCAGGGTTCGAAAAAATCAGATTTTTATAATAAAAATCAAATTATCGGATATTTGGTATATATCCGATATATATCAAAAATTGGATATATGTCCAAAATTTTTTTTCTCCTTTTTTGCACACGTCGATTGATACAAACCCGAAATAATTAGGAAATTTATTTTTTTATTATGTATATGAATTATTATTTATTAAATAAATGAATTGCGTACTGAAAAAAGCTTATATATGCAATTAGTATATATATAAGTTATAAAAGTTGCTCTTTCTAATGTAGTGTTATGGGTGTTTATTTCTTTGTGTGAAATAAAAAATGGATTATATGAAACAAATGAAACTAAAAAATAACCATAGCACTTTTTAAAATACAACTAGCGCCATCTAGTAACGACCGCAGATATAAAAAAAAACAACCTATAGCATTTTTTAAAATTCAACTAGCGCCATCTATTAACATTTGCAAAAAGTTTTCTTGGATATATATCAAAAATAAAAATCGAGCCATAAATATCATGATATATATCGTGATATGTATCATGATATGTATCCACGGATATATATCCTCGAACCCTGGGTACTTTAGTAATATATTATACATTTCGCAATCTTTGTATTGGCATAGTAAATATTGCGTTTTCAAAATGTTTTTAAATACAGGCTTTTCACAAAATTAATGATTTTTTTGTGAGTTATGATTTTTGGCAAATTTTGCAGTTACATTGTGTACTTTGAATTTCGTGTTAACGGGTTCCGCATAATTCAAAATTTTTTTAGGTCCTTTGAATTTCGAATTAATGAGGTTTTACTGTATTATGTTTTAGCAAAGTCTTATCACTGATATATCGTCGCTGTACATATAATAAAGCCAATGTACCGTTTTAGTACATTCTGAGATAAACAAATGAAACTGTTTTAAAAAATAATTGCACAGACTAGATTTATAAAAAATATTTTAAATAATTACTAGGCAGACTTTCTAGATGAATGGCAATGTTTTTTTTAGTATATCTCCATTATTTATATGAAAAATTGACAAATTGATTCGTTAATCTCAGAATGTACTAAATGGCACTTTGGTTTTATTATATATACAGCGATGATATACAGTATTCCGATGCAGAATTGTTTTCTCTTATAAATATACTTTCCTTTATTTTCCAAGACTTATAATCAACTCTTACTAACAGTACATACTGCATTCTATATTTATATGTATTTATTATGAGATTATTACTCATCAGTTTACATTTATAAATTCCTTAGGCATGTTTAATATCCTCCGAATAGCGTAAGCAGATGTTGTTTATCACGGTAATATGGACTGCTTCTAAGACTGAAAGCAATATTTATCCAAAACTTTTGAGTGTATGTTTATTTATAGGTACAATAAATTTTACTTTCTAAAAATGAATAGGTATTTAAAGATACACACCTATGCTAACATCATAATTATTACATATATTTAATATTTTTAAATATGAGATTTCTGTATTTATTTATTTATTATGAAGTTCTGTAAAAGTATTATCATGGGTAACATTTTAATGAAGACAGAAATTGTGATAAAAATGTTGATTTAATTAATTTTAAAGAGTTCTTTTTATATCTTTAATATTTTTAGTGAATGTACATTGTGAACATACATTCATACAAGCTGAATATAGAATATAAATCAGTTTTGTTATTGATTTACTCTTATTCTTTATTAGTAACGAATATGCTTATATTTTTGAACAGTATTACACATTATTTTTTATTGTTTTTCTGTTACAAAAGGAACAATATTTAATCACTCCTTTTGATAATGCAACTTGTTATATTGAATATATGAGGTAATTATTTGCATTTTATGATTGAACTGATATCAAACTCTGTGAATGAAATTCTTAGAAAATAACATGATTAATACCTCAGTTCTTGTTATGGGAATGAATATTCAATATGATTGAAGGTGGTGACTTATATTATTCTGGATATAATAATTTCTGTACAAATTACTCTTAACGCGTTGAGTGCCGATCATGCGTTTGTGCGTGATGACAGAAGTGTGCGAAGTACTGATCACGCATTTATGCATGATAACAGCATACTATTATTACAGGTGTATATGTGACCGGTACCCCGCACACTCCTGTCAACACGTACAAATGCAGGATCAGCAGTCAACATGCTAAATGATATTTAAATTATATTTCATACAGCCTGACCTATTTTACCAACCACCAACAAGTGTTGTATATCCGCAACACATTAGTAATTTTAGTAATTGGGAGTCAATAACCAGGGTATTATTAATCAGCGACAAATATTCAATGAATAGACACCCAAACAGTATTGCGTTTCTTAAATGTAATATTTCATAAACACAATAATTAAATGACACTTTATAAAGTATCTTTAATTATCAAATTGCCATACGATTCTCATATGGTTTCTGTAATTTTGTACAGTAAATTAATTATGCAATGCATTTTATATCTTCTTAGGAAATTATTTGTTTGTAAAAACCAAATTAATTGGAACCACGGATGTCCTATAATGCGCCTGCCCCGGATAGGAGGAGATCCGTGGTTCAAATTCCAATAGCAGCCAAATATTTTTTCGTGGATTTGTTTTTTTCTATATGTCTTTCTAATTGATTAATTAATTTGGTTTTAAATTTCACAGAACTTTGTTCTGAAAAAATTGCAACTTCACAATAAGAATGTGTTCTTGAATATAATAATATACAGGGTTATTTGTAAAACATTAATAACCTCGCATGACTATATTCCTGCCTTGATTATAAGTCGAAAATGTTCAAGCTATTATGACCTAATATCAATAGTTATGGAGATATGTGACATGAAAGTTTGCATTTTTTTTTTCAATATTTCTGACTTGTTTTTTGTAAAACGTTGGACTATCATTACAGTAAATTATATCAAATATGAAAAATTCATTTCCTTTAATACAAGTCAAATAAAAAAATAAAAACCTTCAAATTCCAATTGGAAAACATTCCAATTGGAATTTTTTCAGGGTTTTTATCATTTTATTTAATTTGTATCGAAACGAATGAATTTTTCGTAATCGATATGAGTTTACTGTAATGATAGTCCAACGTTTTACAAAGTAAGTCAGAATTTTTGAAAAAAAAATGCAAAATTTAATGTCGCATATCTCCTTAACTATTGATATTAGGTCACAATAGCTTGAACATTTTCGACTCATAATCAAGGGAGGAATATAGTCCTGCGAGGTTATTAATGTTTTCCAAATAACCCTGTATATGCGTTGTATCAAATGTGTCAAAAAAATAAAAATGATTTATAACGGTTAATTCTGGCGTCCCCTAGCAGCATTTACACAACGTAATTTGTGCCTACCATACCAGAAAAAGTGGATTGCTCTAAAAATGGATAATATGTGTTAATAAAATAATAAATGAGACTTATGTATAAGGTCAATATATTCACGGAAATCTAAGAGGCTAAGAGCTATAGCATAATTGGATAACGCACCTGCCCCGGATAGGAGGAGATCCGTGGTTCGAATTCCAATAGCAGCCAAATATTTTTTCGTGGATTTCTTTTTTCTGTATGTCTTTCTGATTAATTAATTTGGTTTTAAATTTCACAAAACTTTGTTCTGAAAAATTGCAACTTCAGAATAAGAATTTATTTGTTTTTATTTGCTGCATAGATTTAGATATCAATAATTTTATATGTACTATGCAATATAAAATGATGATCACAAATAGATAACCATTTAATACAGTGAGGTAACGGTTAGCTATTTCAAATATTGCACCTGTTCATAAAATATGTGTACTGTTCTAATTGGGTTTTTATTTTTGTCCGCATGTTTGTGTTCAACATTGTAAAAAATAATTTCTTTAACAGTTAGATGATCAAGAAGCTGTAGAATTAAATGATCCTGAGCCTTCTGTCGTAGATGTGCGTCATTCGCCTGTCCAAGTATTTATGTTTTCTTCTGTAACTTGGTGTGCATGGGTAAAATCACCTAGTTATGGAAATAATAACAACCATTAATAATCTTTTAACAATTGTTGACATGCTTGTTGGTTAAGTCTAATGATCCAGTGGTGGGGGGTTCAAAACTTGTTCTAGGAGACCAGCAAGTTAGTCCTATTATCATAGCAAATGCGTTTTGCTTAGTTTGAACATAGTAAGAAAATTGATGTAACATGTATTCCACATTCGCATCTCTATTTATAAATAACAATTTATTAATACATTGTGTATAGTAAATTTCGTTTAAGAAAGACAATCAAATTAGTATGTATAGACTGTGCTTACGACGTTGTTTAATCGTGTTGATTTTTACGGGTATAAACACAGACACAACGAAACAATGTACCTTGTACGCACAGCTTACACAAACTAATTCAATTGTCTTTATTAAATGGAAAGAGGTCTATCCATGCTTTAAGTGGGAGGTAATTATTATGTGATGGAGGAGTTTCTAATATGTTACTAATATTATGGAAATATTAACAAGCATTTATAATCCTATAGCAATTAATACATTGTATATATGTAGTTGAGATATAACAATTCAGATATAATTATTGTGTGATGTGGGAGTTTCTAAAATGTAATTAAAAACAATATTATGGAAATATTAACAATTATAACCTTGTAACAATTAATGCATGGAACAACCAAACTAGAAGTTGAAAGAAGTATTGTGTGTTGGAGGGATCTCTAATATGTAATTAAAAGTAAACCGAGAATATTGAATATTGATAGGTATCATGAAAATATAACATTATTATGTTTAGATTTATTTTATAATGATTATCAAAACATAATAAGACTTGCCACAAAACCCCTAGCAATGTAAATTGGAACAAATACGGAATATATTCTTTTAAACATTCTATTTATGCTTAAATGAAAAGTTATGGACTCTCATATAGAACTAGTAGTGTATTGATACATACATTGTATTGTACCTACCTGTACCCGTGCTACTAATGCCGGTATCATAAACCTTGAATATTTACATATATATTAGATAGTTCACAAACTGGAACTAATCTGTGACTACCTACCGACTTAATGGTTTGCAATGATACAAATTGCTATTAAAATAATATAAAAATGAATTTAGAGTGATCATTATGAATGTATCATTTGACTTTGATTTAAAACCTCCATAACATAAATACATACACTTCGAAAATCAAGTTTGTCTATATGTTATCTTAAAAATTTTGTAGAGAAGATAGAGCTCCACTCACACTGTTTGAATTTTGTATATATATGTTATGTTATTTTATTATATAGTCTTTGACTTTTGAGAAGTAAGAAAAATATTTTTCTTTATTTTAAATATATTCCATTGTAACATTAAATGTTAAAAAAATTGAATAAAAAAAAAACTAGCTTATTTCACATCCATGAATGTTCTCCACAGTATGTAAATACTCATCAGCTGATAGTAAGTGAGTAACACTTACATACATTGTCTTTTCTTGTATTTTTGTCTTTTTTATTTGTATTACAATTTCAGCTATCATTATATCATGTCTAAATCTAAGTACTTTTTTCATATTTCAGGGCGAATCTGGGTACGGTACTGGCTCCGAGAACAGTCTCCGTCGTCATGGATCCGCATTATCTCTCCAGTCCGGTGGGGCCAGCACGGCATCGGGCGGCAGCGCTGCGCGAAGCCTGCGGCAGTTGCTGGAGAAATTGGCCGAGCTAGGTACCTTCAGGGAGATTCTTTGCAGACAGACAGACACCTTGCAGAGGTACTTTGATGCTCTCGTTGAAGATACCCAGGGAACGGCGCCTCCTGTGTTACGTTAGTATAATCTCTAAATAGTACAATCATTTTATTTATTGAATTCTATTTTTAGCATTTCGGAGGAACCACAGCCAAAACAGATTATTTGTTAAACAATAAATATATGAATAACAATATAACAAATAGCCAAATTCCATTCCCCAACAACCCTATTCTTACCATTTTTCCAATTATAATGAAAAAAAAAACATTGACAATCCCTTGATTATTCCCCCCACAACCCCACCCCACTTCTATTTACTCCTCCTACACTCTACCCCCCTAGTTAATTTCAATTTAGTGTACATTGTATCCTGAGGAAGGGAACTTCGTTCCCGTAACATGTAGAGGTGTTCATTCATATTGAATAAACAAAAGGAATATTTAATGGTGTATACCAATTTGTTTTATTTAATTATTGATAAATCTATTTTTATTATTATTTATTTAATTTATTAATAATTAATTAATTTTAAAAATCATAAATAGGTGTAATAATTATCATTATGTTCTCATTGATAATTAATAATTTTCATTATTCATAGGTATCATTAGCATAATATCAGCATTGTATTGTATGACAATTTGACACAGAAATTAACTGGGATAGAATGTATAACTAAGATGGCAGAATCCTCACTTATCGGGATCCATACCAGGCACTTCCAAATTTAAAAAATAAATACAATTAAATATTAGTATAAAAATTGATGTTTAGAATGTATAAATAGTAAAGTATCCAACATAAAAAGGACTATACAGTAATATTTAAACTTACGTAAATTAAAAAAATATATGAATTCTTACCCTGCCCCCGAGCCCAACACCTCGCCCACGAGACATGTTAATAGTGACATACATGTCTGCAATTTTTATTATATTTGTTGTCCTTCATAATAATTGTTTTAATTGACTATAAAATTTTAATCTTCATCTTACCATTATCTCTATGAAAAGAAAGTCTAATTTTATAAATTTAACAAAAAGTAAAGTTTCAATGTTAGAATTTAAAAGACAAAATTTTAAAAGATTTTGAATAAGGTATAAAAACACGTGAGATAGCACACAGTTGCTTTATACTACTGCATGTTCCCCGACATAAATAATTTTAAAAACCAGATTTATTAATCTATTAGAAAGGCAACCAGAAAAATCAAATCGCCAAAAAATATTTGGCTGCTACCAGGCAGGAGAAGATCCGTTGTTGGAATCCCGGTAGTAGCCAAATATTCTTTCGTTGATTTGATTTTTCTTTATGTCTTTCTAATTGATTAATAAATTTGGTTTTAAATTTCACAGAACTTTGTTCTGAAAAATTGCGACTTCATAATAAGAAAGTATTTTTGAATATAAATAATTTTCAATTTATATTGCGTTTTCCGGTCCCACCTATTACATAGCTTCTCAGCAATTCCTTTGATAAGCATCAGAACAAGAACCGTAAAGGCACAATAAAATAAACCTAATACGGCTCATTTTGTTGAACTTATAAACAAGTCGTATCGATTTGTACATTTGAGTGGTCAGTTTGTCATTGGTTTTTTAAAGATTGAAAATAAAAAATCCATTAAAAAATTAGTATTGAAAAACAAAACAAACGACTTATTGTATATTTTTTATTTTAAGTGGTGAAAGTGCAAGTTTTGTAGCAGAAAAAACCACAATATTCTCAATGAGAATGCTACAAGTGTAGGGATTGCTCAGAAATGGTTTTGCAGATTCAGAGATGGACAAAGCAACATTAATGATGAGCAACAAACGTTAAGTTATTCAGAATTTGTGAATAACTTAATGTTTACGTTTTAGAGCTTTCTGATTGAATGAATTCATTAATTTCAAACCTGTCAAACTTAAAACGTCAAAATTGGCGACATTGCAATGTTATACAATAATTGTCCAGAAAATATCAGTTTAAAAAATAAATTTTCTTTTGTTTGCCTTGTTTCAAAAGTTTTCAAAAATACACAAACTTATGAACTGACCTGATATACAAATTATATAATTGATTTATATCATTTAAAAAACCATTACATATTTTATTTTATCTGTTGCAGCTTCTGAGTTGAATCCTGTGGACTTTCGCGGTGAGGCTATCACTTTTCGAGCCACTGCGGCCGGAGTGCTGGCCACTTTACAGCACTGTACGGAACTACTTCAGCAAAGAGAGGATCACTGGAAGGGCCGACTGGAACGGGAGGAAGCAAAGAGGAAGAAAGTGGAAGAACTCTACAGGTTAGTTGTTCAGAATGTCACATAAGTTCTTATAATATAAATTGAATATTAGAACTCTATTGTATTACTTTGATCCGAAATCGTACAATACGGGTGTTAATTTACAAAATTAGTGCTGCTTATTATTACATTAAACATTTACATTTTAAAGATTTTCTCTTATGAAAGAATGCATCATACGGGCAGATAACAAATGTTTGCATGCTTTTTGACTGTTCCACAGATGTTTTAGCACAACTTATGTGACATGTTAAATTTTTTGTTTCTAATGCCATCTATTTGAGGAAACTCAATCACAAATTGTCACATGGTGTCTGGTGAAAAATATTTTTTGCATAAGTGCTTAGCAGTAGATTGGCTTCGTTAGTTCGCGAATGAACAAGTGTAAATGAATGGTTCAGTTAAAATGAACTGGAGATACATATCCCAATTCCAGCTCAACCTAGGTCACGTGAACTAGATTGAAAATTGTATGATTGAACTATAGATCAAAAATATCTGGAGACCGAAACATGAACGATACCTATGACCGATGACAAATTTTTGGGCCACAAATGAGTCACATGTTTGTTATAATAATGAGTATAAAAAGGTCTTTGTATTGTCATAGCGAGTTTCAGTCATAATATCATAACGATATTAGAGAAAATATGATTTGCAGTATTTATTTTGTCAGTATATTTAATTTTTCGATATGTGTCTACATATTTCATGAGTGTAATTTTTAAGTTATAATAATTAATAATAATTGGAAGTTTTGTGTTTATTTTTGATATTTATTCTAACATAATTTTTTTTTAATGTTACTTAAGTTGTTAAATAAAAAAATAAAATTAAAAAACTTGAAAAAAATATGTAATTACATCTAATATGGTCAAACTTATTGCATGTTTTTTTGACAAAAACCACTGGCTTCGAGGTTAGGCATCTTAGTTGACATCCCAATACAGATTATTCTAGAAGAGATTTGTTCAGGGTGGACCAAAAGTCCGTTTACATTTGAATCGCTACCTGAAGGGGTTACGAAATGCAAGAGCGGCCAGTGGGAATTTAGTGCCATGGCATCATTCAGTAGAAGACAACTATGTTCTGCGTACGTGAGTACTATCGAAACAACAGTTCTTAGACTCTAGAGCAATGAAAATTTTGCGCTCATTACAACATAGGTATAGTAATGAAGCTCCATTGATTACAGAATGGGTGCAGAAGTTCGAGGAGACAGGTTCAACAATAAATAAACCACGATCCGGCCGGCCTAGAACATCAAGGGGTCCCGAAAACGTAGAGCGTGTAAGAACGTCTGTTCGTGAACAACCTAGAATCTTTACTCGAAAGCGGTCTAGCGTCTTAAATGTTCCCAGAATATCTTTAAATCGTATTCTTCACAAAGATTAATGTTTATAAAATTCAAATGGTACAGGAATTAAAGCCTCATGCTCACAGGCCGCAGTTTGCTAACGAAATGTTAGAGAGATTCACCAGCTTTACCAATATTTTTGGCTCAGATGAGGCACACTTCGACCTAAATGGGCATGTAAAGAGGCAAAATTGCAGGTATTGGAGTGACACTAATCTGAAATTGAAGCATCAAAAACCCCTGCATTCACCCAATGTTACTGTTTGGGCAGATTTTTCAGCAAGAGGCATTATTGGTCCATACTTTTACGAAGATCAAAGAGGACATGCTGTTATAGTGAATACAGAGCGGTATATTGCCATGCTACGAAACTCTTTTGTTCCAGCACTACAGAATTTCGATGGTTTTAATCAACAATCGTGGTTTCAGCAAGATGGTGCAACATGTCACACCTCCAACGACTCATTGAGTGCTATTCGTTAAATTTTTGGGCAAAAAGTGATATCCAAAAGAGGTGACATTAACCTGATCAGTGCCATTGCTGCGTAAACGCGCGAAACTTTGCATGTCCTGTCAGGCCAGTTACGCGTTACTGCGCGGGAATTTTTCGATGTAAATGCGCACAATAACAAACGATTTTTAACACATCACCAATTTTAGATCGTACTGGCATCTATAGACAACGATCCTAAGCAGTTACCATATTTTTAAAACCACCAAATCTCGTAAAATTATCGATTTATTTAAGTGTTTCATCTGACAGTTCTCAGAGTTCGCTAGGGTTACCGCTTGCAAAGTTTTTTGGCTGAGAAACGGGGAATCCTGCAATACTTCAATTTAAAACTGCGCCTTTGGCTTGATTTTGTTCCCAATTATTGACAATATTCATTGATTTTTTCGCCATTTTCGTATTTTTAATGCATTTTGAGTGAACATAACAATCTTGTGCGTCTATAAAATTATTTTTTTATCTTTATTTTAGCGAGATTCAACTGAATTTTTTTTTCTCTGTTTTTCAGTACTTCAGTTTGATTTTGTTCACGATTATTTTAAATATCGGTGGGTTTATTTCGCCGTATTCCTGTATATAGTGCAATTTGAATGAGTATATCTATCTAGTGTGTCTATGAAATTAATTTTTTCTTTGTACACGTTGTGTTCAAATTATTATGTTAATTTTTTGTTAAAATACATGCGGCAACGGACTTATTTATTTATTGCAAACGCCGGCACCTTGCGCTTGTGTTATACGGAACGGCAATTGGTAGCACAAGACGCGTCGGCTCGCGGCGAGCAGATACAAACCTCGCTCGCATCGAGCCACGCGGCGCGGCGCCTGCGCGATCTATTTACACCATATTTTTATCTTTTTTCGCGAGATTCGCGTGAATTTTTTGTTTCTCTGTTTTTTTATAAAACATTTTTTATATTGGCTGATGGCTGATTTTACGTATGATGATTATGAGATTGTTGTACAAATCGCCAAATCTGATGAGAGTGATGTGGAATTCGAATTACCAGAGTTTTTTGATCCGGATGAAAATGAAAATAATATGCCTGACGAAATAGAAAATATTGCCTCTACTAGTGACGTCGATAGTACCTAGACCACTATTTCATTGGGATAGCGATCCATTCATACCTCAAAGGATAATTTTGATTCATGTTTTGATCCATTCAATGCTATGTGTTGAACCGTGTTTTGAAATATACCACAGCAGGAAGACTTCACTACATAATAGTAAGATATTGAAGGTGTAACATTAAAAAACAGGTCTAAAAAAAACAAAAAAAGTGAAATTGTGAGAACCCTGTTGTATATTTTGTGGAATGAATTTATTTCGCTTTTACTTCAAAAAACTCCGTCATAAATTCGGAAAACATAATTCTTTGGTAAGTTCTTATACTTTTTCATCATATTATGTTCATTTTTATTGTTTTTTATTTACTTTATTTTACGGAAAAATGTCTGGCCTATAGGTGTCCCTCATAGTAAATATGGCTGGCAGTTAAAAGGTTAACTGGCCACATCATAGCCGTAGTGTACTTTCATAATAAATAAACAGTTTTTATCTCATATATCTAGTTTTTTTTTTATCACCATTTCAAATGTAAACGGACTTTTGGCCCATGTTGTAGTAGGTAGTATTGTTATAGGTAGATAAATAGCGTAGGTAATCTGAAAAATAAAGGCTTCTCATAGCTTTAAAAAATTAAGAAACAATCTTATATATTTTAAACAGCCAAAATCAGTAAAAACCCGTAGCGTAGGCGGCTCTCGTAGCGCATTGGGTATGACACTGGCTTCCCAAACCGAGGGTTCTGATGGGATATCATCCACATATTCAGTTTTAGTACAGATTTTGGACTATTATATTGAAGCATGTAGGTAGAGCAGGTCTTTAAATAAATTTTTTAAATATTTGTAATTAGCAATTTTTCTCGCCCGCTTAATAATCACATACAATATTATTATAGTATTAGTAAATATTTTCTATTCTCAATTACACAATTCTTCTTTTCAGAAATGCCTGTGAACATCTACAACAGGCGCGAATAGCGTCTCTGCCTGGACCAGATTTAGAGGTGAGTTTATTTTTTCATAATTTATTGCAGTTGTGAGTGATATTAAATTGAATGTTGAGAGATCATATAGAGCATTGATCTTTAGAACATCACAAGCGACATACTCGTAATTTTGAAATGAAAATGGAATATTTTTTTCATTTGAACTTTTTATTAATGTAAACTTTGTTTAGTTAGGTTATTGAAGATAGTTTTAAAATTTATCGATTATCTGTAGTATTAACATTATAATTTTTTTTTATAATATCCCAGTGGTTGTTATGATGTTTCACAAATTCTGAATTTCAAGGCGTATTGGAGTATTGCATTAAAATGTCGAAACATTTTGTACTAAAATTGAACACATATATATCTATTCTTCTTCTTGTGCCCTATCCGTTCAATGGACGATGGCTATCTTGTTGGCTATCATCAGTTTATTTACTGCGGCCCGGAATAGTCTACAGTAGACTGGTCAAACCGCACTCTCAGGTTTTCAGCCGTGATGTTCTCCTTCTTCCAAATATCTATGCAAATTATTTACTAAAGTATAATAATAAAATGCGCTTTGAAATCTTATATTAAAAATATGTATTATTTTACACGCTATATAAGGTACTAAATAATTACTATACAATAAAAAAAAGTAACAGATTTACCAATGTATGTGAAATGTGAAAATTAACGAATAGTTTATTGGATAGATAAAATAAACAAATGTTTGCAAAATATAGCATTTACTTAGAAATAAAAATTGTTAGTAAATAATAATCATTGTTGGTATTAATCATTAGTAAATAAATAATTGTTTGTGAATAATAATCAAAATTAATTTATAATAATTAACAGTCATTGTTTCGGGCGACACACTATTGCGGCCACAATATTGTTCAAGCATAGCACAAGCATTTAAGTTGGATATGTGTTGCATCACCATTTTTTAAGCAGCAGGTACATCTGTTTCGTATTAAATTTTGCATCCCTGCAGTCTTTTACTCAGCCGTATTCCGAAAATAGCGATATTAAATTAATCAATTAAATTTAACTACTAATCCAGTTCTAAAAATTTTTCCAATAATTTTGTGTAATCAAGAACTTCAGCAATAATATTTTAAATAACTTAAAAAACAAAAACAAAAGACATGTATATTTAAAGATATATAAGTCCCTATTTTTTCCGCTAAGATAATCAGACAATTATTTTTTCAGATATTTAATTTAAAATAAACTTTTTGAAATTTTTTTAACAATATGAGTTAATTCAGCTGTATTCCGATAATAGTAATATTATATTAATCAATTAAATTTAACTACTAGTCCAATTTCAAAAATTTTTCCAATAATTTTATGTAATCAAGAACTTCAGCAATAATATTTAAAATAATTTTTTAGATAATTTAGAAAACAAAAGACATGTACATTTAAAGATATATTAGTGTCTATTTTTTTCCACTGAGATAATCAGACAATTTTTTTTAGCTATTTAATTTAAAATAAATTTTTTTGAAATTTTTTGAACAATGAGAGTTAAATAATAAAAACTGTACAAATTAATAAAAATGATATGATATCATATTTAACACATTTTATATCAAGATTGTGGTACTTTTATTCAATTATATTGACAATAAATGTCATTGAAGTGCTTTTCCAATCTAAAAAAGTATTTGAAGTGTTAAGTGTAATTATTCTTATATTTTAAAGCTACGAGTCTTATATGGGCTGAGTTAAAAATAAACAAATTACATCACAAGCAATAAAAACCACCACTGAAAAATTTGACAATTTGAATTTGTTTACATTCAATGGGTTCTTACAGTGCAGAATTGCAAAGTCATTTTCATTGTTTAATTTTAAAAGCTCATATTATGAGCAATTAGGCTGGCTCCTTTAATATACTTCATTAATTAGTGTTAGAGATATTTTTAATTAATCAGTCAAGCACACTATTTTCAGTCATGCAACAGCTTTATTTACATACAATAAATGGTGTATTTTTCACATCTACATGATACCTATTTATCTAAGAAAAATATATTCACAAATGTTAAATATGTACTCTGAGAATTAGCCATGAAAAGTAATAATTGTTTGTTGATAATGATTAAAACAATATTTCATGTCAAGGGTATACAAACCACACTATTTGTGCTATCTCACTAGTGGTATATTAGCTATTGATTATGCAAAAACTTATGATTCAAACAAAATGTTTAAACTTGAAACAAGTATAAACCAGATAATATTGTAAGTCTGAATATTCATTATATATTTTAGTCCAAGAATGAATGATATTCTCTTGCCTATAGTATCAATACTTAAAAGTGCAATATGCACTTTGTACTTTGTATTTGTTTATTTCATCACTTTTAGAGAGGTAATAAAAAATCGATTTTCATTTCTTTCAATTAATTTTGCAAATTTTTCTTTGTCCATGTTTTTTTGATGACATTCATTGTTTACCATTTGTCACTACCACCCCTTTTGTTACAGTGCCATAAGTTTTTATAAAAATACTACTTTTTTTATATACTAAAATGGATACATTATTTAAAATCTCATACCAGATTAAAAATCCATACACTGGCTGTGCGTAGGTACCCACTTCAATAAATAATTTGATAGATTGATCAATTAGAATGGAAATATATATTTTGGTAGGATAAAACTAATGTTACGATAAAGTTTGAGAAATTAATACATATTTTCTATCCGTTTCCTGAGAAAATAAACAATTTTATTCTTGTCTCTTATTTTGTAACCTTCCTCTCTAGCAAAGTTTACTTATACTTAAAATATTAAATTCATATTGTTGATAAATGATGTATTATTGTCGTTTTTCAAAAGACTGTAAAATATGTACAGAACACTTAATTTCAAAGGCGGTTTTTTAATTTTCTTTGTAATAATCATAAATTTAACTGGTTTGTCAGGTTTGATTTACTAATTAATGTATAATATATTGAGTTTTATCGTTAGAAAATAAACAGCCGTGTTTTGAAATAAGCATATTGCTATTTCCATATCTTGACAGTTATTGTATAACATTGTAATACCGTCAATTTTGACATTTTAAGTTTGGCGGGTTTGAAATTAATGAATTCAATCAATCAGAAAGCTCTAAAACAAACAGATGTTAAGTAATTCACTGTTATGAATAATAAGCTTTCTAATTGATTGAATTAATTATTTTCAAACCTGTCAAATGTAAAACTTCAAAATGTGCAGCATTACAATATTATACAATAACTGTCAAAATATAGAAATAGCAATAATGCTTATTTCAGACTATGGTCGAATGTTTGTTCCATTGTCAGGATAGTTGCTTTTAATAAAAGAAATGGAATTATCCGTCTTGCGTTTGAATAAAGTTTGTCAATGGGTCAATTTGGAATTGTTATAAATAAAGCACCTAAAAACAATGAAAATATCATAAATAACCAATTTAATTTAACCACCAGTCCTATTTTAAGATGTTTCCCAAGAATGTTTCCAATAAACATCACATCTTAGTGTGGTTCGAAAACTCAAATGTATATTATTTTTATCTACAGGCTCTAGGAATTCAAATTATTTTAGGCAGATTTTTTTAATTTAATCTTGAGATAATCCGTGAAACTAGAGACCAAATTATATGTTTAGATTTAGTTTTATTCTGCGCCGACGGAGGGACAGATGTTATTCATAAACTGTTGACGTTAAACAATAAAATTCCTGTGATTATAAACAGAATTAATTTACATTAATTATTGAAATATCCAAGTGCAATACTAAAAATATTGTATGCATCATTATGCTTTTTCTAACAAATCTTATCGTAAATTTGCTAGTGATTTGTCAATTTCTACGATTTCATAAACATTGGCAAAGCCCTGATATGTGTGTTTTAAATTTTCCCATGAAATCACTTAATACAATATTGATTCAAAATATTTGTATTGTTTTGTACCTGTTGCGAATATGAAAGAGTATGCTTTTCAAAGGTCAAAAATTGCGGAGGATAGATGAAGTCAAAGTTTTTTCTTTTCGTGGAGTCGCTCTTGAGAATGTTTCAAAATTGGCTTGTTAACACACGTGTGATAATTTATTTTTAACTGCCTAGGTACTAACTACACTTTGAATTTAGACTAACTAACTAACAAAGCGGATAGAACGCCATATTCCTCTATATTGGCACATCACTTTTGCTTCGGTTACATTCATACATCTTCCCATCCATGTTCCTTGGTTGTTTAGGCTTATACTCCAATACTTGTCTGTGTATGTTTAGGCTTATACTCCAATACCAATCTGATCATGCCAGGTCTTTCGCAGACTCCCCCTGTTTCTGTTGCCTCGAACACTCGCCCCAAATATTTTTTTAACCATCCTTTCCTCGCTCATACGTTTTATGTGACCAAACCATCTCAGCACTCCTTTCTTTATTCTATGTACTACACTACAGCCAGCATTATATTAATTTCTACTTTGTTCATTCCTCACTCTATCGACCAAAGATTTTCGAAACAAGCCCCTTGGAGTGACCGCATTTTCACTGCATTCAGTTTACTTTCATTATTTTTTTGTCAATTCCAGGCTTCACTTCCATACATCAGAATTGGCACTAGAACTCCATTCTGTACCGCTAGTCTTGCTTCCTTTGACAGTTTCTTTATTGGCCATAATTGCATTCAGAGCACCGTTTACTTTGTTACCTACAATCACTCTTCTTTCGGTATCGGCCTTGCCGTCTCTACTAATCATAGTTCCCAAATACACAAACTCATTAACTTATTCTAAGCATTCATTGTTTACAATTACATCACACTTTGTCACTTTTTCTTCTCTCTTGAACACCATCACTTTCGATTTGCTTACATTCATCATAAGTTCACTCTGTCCTCTGCATGCATACATCGGACATCCTGGACACCAGGAACTGAAGATCAGTTGAATTTAGAAATTATTTAATATTGTATTGTACATTGTCCACGGTGTTTTATTTTACTTTTTAATTATTATTAATTGTAATAATAATTATTAATTGTTAATTTTTTGAATCTTTTCTAAATAATAAATAATGTCTTTCTCAACTTCTTTTATATCTGTTCCAGCACAGTGTTTGTTATAAATTAATTGATGTGACACGATATTGGCTCTAATTTATCCCTACTTTATAATATTTTACTGATTCTTTAGTGTTGTTTTTCAAAATGTCATAATGTTCTTCTTTGATATTAAAGTTTTTAATGGTGTAATGTTTGCCATGCGTCTCTGTCCCAAACCTCTTCAAGCAGATTCTGTGGATTCGGCATGGGTGACGAAAAGCATAGGCATAGGTGATAAAGGTCATGAAAACCTGAAAACATTTATTAGCTGAAGATGTGGTGAATGTGGTGAATTTATTTTTGTCTGGTTTCTTTCCTATTCCTTACTTCTCCTTCCTCTCTAAAATTGGCGAAGAATTATCTACACATAATAAAATATTTAAAGATTGTTTAAATCGATACAAAATTATTTTAAACGAGAAATACGTCCGTATTTTGATAATAACAACCCCAATCAACACATTACACTGATTACCGGAAAATTACTCACCAACAATTGCTCGCCCATAGTTGCTCGCCAGGAAAGTTGCTCGCCAACAATTTCTCGCCACCAGATAACGTAACCTAACCTTTATAAATACTTTTACTTTACGACAATTGTTTGTAAATAATAATTACTTGAAAATATATGTATATGTTTTGTCAATACACATGTTTCTTAATCAATATTAATTATCTATATTCATGTAAAAAAGAACTAAAACGCAATTGGCGAGCAACTCTCTAGCGAGCAATTGTGTGGAGGCCGAATAAGGCGGACTTTCGTAAATCTGTCTTGTCTATTTTTGAGTGTTGGGGCAACAATAACAATATTGTTATTTTTAGAATACGGCCCGTAATCTGGTTTTCAATCGGTATGTTTTTCGAAAATTGTTATCAAAGAATCACACCAATTATGTGAGTGATGTGGTTGTATAAAAATAGCACTTAACACTGGGTCAAATAGGTAACTCTGCTACATAGCGATCACTTTAAATAACCTATTTAACTAGTATCGTTTGGTATTAACCTTCAGGACGATTTGATTGGCTGTGCGTTCACTGAATACATTATCACAAATACCACTTCTAAATTGTTTTGTTTTCATGATTTCACTCGTGCGACTAACTGCCCCTTATAGTATCGTGGTTCGTAATGAAATTAATTATTTTAAATATTGAAGAATAAGTATGTAGTTATTTTTAGCCGACACCCATGAAATAGTAATAACGACTTATCAAAATATTTGATCATTTTGTTTCAAATATTTCCCCTGCCGGCAGTTAATGGTACTATTTGGCGATTGTGCTGGGCGGAACATGCAACGGTTTGCGTCTTTGCTAAGCCTTAGTATATATTTACAGTATCTTTTTGGCGGTCAACGGAGAGGTAGCGGTAGCAACATGCGTTGAGCGGTCGGTTCGGGTTTGCTGGCTCGGGGTTCAAAATCCCCATCTCCAAATCCAAAAAACCAATCTCCGGCCGATTAATTTGTTTTTTTTTTGGCCGTGAATTCGAACGAAATTACGGACGTTACACGAAGTTACGGATGGGCAGACAGAAAACGAAATTATTATGATTAATATTTTCACGAGATGTCAACGCTGGTACCAATTTGAAATATACGAGGGCGTATTTCTATTCGCCAAAATTAAGAATGATTTGAAAGATCATCATTGGGGGTCGCGAGTGGAGGTGGAAACGGATTACGACGCGTGCTCTAAACAGCCTCACGGAGAATTGTTTGTGAGTTTGAGGGAGAAAGAGAATAATGAGAGTGAGTATGAATACTGTTTCTTGCAATCGAAAAAATATTGGACCAAGTGCACTACTTTAGGAGGAGACTAGGGCTTATACAAAAACCGATTTAAAACAACGATTTTCGAATTTCATTATTTCATAAAACTCGGTTTCACCAGGTTCTCAAAGTTTTACACAATAGATCAATTTTATTAAAAAAATATCGAATAATACAACTTTTTTAATTTCGTTTATTTAATATATTTTTTTTATTAAAAATATAATAAAACAAAACATAGTTAAGTAATAATTGATTTAACTTTAAATAAGATTTATTGAAAACCAAAAATAAACTAAATAAGTAACTAAGGCCGATTGTTTGATCAGTAGTAGGTAATAGTTATAGTTAAGCTAAAACAAAAGATTTTTCAGTTTTCCGCCAATTTAATAACTTGTTTTTTTTTTTAAATCCGCGCTTTTTTTGACGATTTCACTTTTCGAAGCAAGTGAAAATATAGTAGATTTATTTATAGTAATATTTCGTGGATTTTGCAAATATCATAATTAAGTCACTAATCAGACTATTATTTAATAATTTGAAACTGATTTCGCTTTTAATTCAAATTTTGAATTGTTCCTTTATTGAAAGCCGGATTTCAAAATTTTATAAACCGCCAAGCTCTAGAGGAGACCGAGAATTAGAATGTTCGGTAACTTAAATATTTTTTTCAGTATGCATGCCTGTGCATTTTTAGAAACAATTATCCTGTGTAAACACAGACTTTCGATTAATATTTCTGCGGTTATTTTTCTATTTCTGGATACGGAATGATATTTTCTTCATTTGTAAAATCAAATCATCATTAGCCGGACAACGCTGCGTTACAAATAGAATTCCGAATTAGGTTTGTATAGGAGGCACAGCCTAGATTAGCAAAATGATGATACATATTCGTTCCGGTCGCAGTTGACAGCGCACGCGATCGCGTGTCCCCTCGGATTCGAACCGATAATACTTGGATCGATTTATTTTTTCAATGTACACCTATCACCTTTTGTTGTCTGAGGGTATGCCTGGAAAATTATGCCATAACTTACAAAATCATCTGTTATCCTATCGTATGACAGTATTATATTGTTTTTTTTTTTCAATTGATGATCAATTTTGTAGATTGACATTATTAAAAATTGATTTTATTATTTGTATGTATCTACTTATATTTTATTAATTACACCTACATGTTTCGGAAAAACTTTTCCATCGTTAGGGTGTTTTATAAATGTCAAAATATCAAAATGAATAATGTCTTTTGTTTTTCTAAATTATTTTTAAATATTATTGCTGAAGTTCTTAATTACACACACTTATTGGAGAAATTTATAAAATTGGGCTAGTTAATTGATTATTAATAATATTTTTTTTACTATTATACGCATTACTAAATTTCTAATGATTCTAAATTATTCAATTTCAGACCAAAATTATTTATGTGTAAAATAGAAAGTCTTAAATTTTTATCAAAACCGTGATCATTTTCTAATAAATGATATTGCAAATTCAGAAAAAACATGATTATTCAGACATCTCAAATGCTCTTGAAATTGAAATTTCGATCGGCTTTTCCAATATAAAACGCTGTACAATCTTTACACGACAGTTTATAAACACCTGAATTGTTATATTAATATTTGTATAAAATGCAGGTCAAATATTTATCGGTAGATGTTTTGAAATTTGATTCGAAAATGTATTAATACATAAAATTCTTCGCCAATAATCATTATTATTATTTATATTTATCTGTGAATTTTATATTTAGTATTATATTGGTTCGTTTGTATGTCCATATGAGCGATATCGCCCTATTCATTCAGATTGCAATAATATTATTTTGATCGGATATACCTATCCGTGTATGATATTATTGTAAATATGTGATATAGCCGTGAAAAATAACGGTAAATAATAATAATTAATAACGACCCAAGAGGGAAAGGATCCGGGCTGCCTAGATGAGTTTTCTAGGGGGGGGGGGGGGGGTAGCGGGAGTCACTGATGAACAGAGTGAGAAGTGCTGACATAAGGCATACACTCGGCATGGAGCCCCTACTCATAGAAAAATCACAAATGAGGTAGCTTGGACATGTACTAAGAATGCCAGAGGAACGAATACCAAGAAGAATCCTCATGACAACCCCGGAAGGAAGACGGCCGGTGGGGTGCCCCAGATTAAGCTGGGAGAATCAATAATAAATGTATATGAAAACAGAATGGGTCTAGACTGGTTGACTTATGCAGAAGCAGCGCAGGACAGGGGAATATGGAAGCACCTTGTCGAGACTTTGGGCTCCTGACCCTACTAGGATAAGGGAATGAAGATGATAATGACCCTTGCGTGACAGTGCAACATGTGCCGCGCGCTGATTGCGTGTAACACTCTAATTATCTAAAGTTGTCCTCCCAGCAAGTTACGGACAGGACATCATTATTATATTTAGATTAGATAGATTAAATCTGCTAATGTTAATCAAAGATTTTGTATCAAGGCATGCCATTTTCTAATCGTTTCTATTTCAATTTTTAATTATTCCTACTAATATTATAAATGTGAAAGTTTGTGAGGATTTATGGATGTTGGTTACTCTTTCACGCGAAAACAACCGAACGGATTTTGATGAAACCTTACAGTATTATACCTTACAGTATATACATCAGAATATAGGCTATAATTTATAAATAAATTGAGTAAATTAGCTAAATTATAACGATAAATGTCAAGTAAGTCAGAAAAAAATCCTGCTATCTGAGGGCTATCTCGGGGTGCGGTACATAAATCGTTAGAGTTACACGATAAAGATGTATGTTGGGATTGTTTCTCTTAAAAAGTTCTAAAAAAAGTCAACGGCAGCGTGTATTTACCTTTTATGTGGAAGCCATTATTACCAAAATAGTGAACCATAAATGCATTTAAATTGGATATTGAATTTACAATGCACATTTCATAGTATTTTATTAATTCTTATCAAAATAAATACTTTAATCGCTTCTGGTACCTACTCTAACAGTCTCAATCTGAATTCCACGCGGGCGAAGCTAGTTTTATAATAAATCAGTGTAGATTAATAGATATAATATAAAATATACATTAAATTGTAATGTAGTAAAAGCGAAAATGGTGACAACATGTAAAATGTTAAATGTGAGGTGAATAAAAACACTTGAAGACCCACTGAATATTGTGGGCTTGCGTCAGCATGTGGTTCGTCGTGTGACGCAGTGCTCGACAGATTTGAAATGTATAATATTAATCTCTTCATATTTTTCTCGGGATCTTGTAATGAATTCAATAGATTGTTTTTTTGTTCTTATTTTATCGATTCCAAAGACTCACATGGCCGCGCAGCAACCACCATACGAAAAATTGGTGAAATTCAACTGCTATTGCTAGGCCCAGATAACACAGTTATAACTGAAATTTACACTTGTAAATTAAATGAATTAAAATAATCGAGAAAACATAATATTCTATTATTCTTTTTAACATTTATAGAGAATATGTCAATTTTTAAGCTAAGTCTCGATGTAATTATCTACCTTTTTTCTCGAAAGGTTTTCAATTAAATACGTGTTTTGAACGACTAAAGAAAAGCAGTATGAGCGGTTGAACTAATCTGCGCACTAACACATTTGGAGAAAGGGCGTAACCTAATCCGATATACGGCCAATTAATATCAGCTGTTAACGAATCGGCTCCGGGTAGATGCACGCGGCCGAAATCTCAGCCGCATTCTAACGCTGGTTATACTACACGAGACATAATAAAATTCTTTGATCCACACAATAATTTTACGTGTCCGTTTTTGATGGGTTGTGGTTTGAATTTTGTCGCATTTTTGCATAATTCTGTAGAATTCTTCATTGTATCAAAATGTGTACGATAAAAAAAAATCGATCTACACTGGAAAAGTGCGCTTTTGTTCCCACTAATTATTATGGAAGCGGAAACATTTCTGTAGTATTTCAGATATCTAATGCGGGTTCGCAGCCTAACAAGAATTGTGATTTTGTCTGCCATAGATAAATAGTGAAGACACTGAACATTATAAAAACGAAGGCGTCGAATAAAATGTTTGATCTACGAAAAGAGTGAAAGTGTGATCTAAAGTTGGAATATATATTTTTTACGACCTTGTTAACAGTAATCAAAAGGTATTATTGTGACCTTTTAAAGATTTTTACATTCATTAATTTATTTCTATATTAAAAATTGTACATATTTTGGTTGGACTATGCCTGTCTCACTAGAAAAATCTATGTTATTATGTGCTATAGAATAATAATTTGCTATAGAATCGTTGAAATAGAAAGATTAAGATTGTCTTCCTTCTCCATGGACCGCGATTTTCAAAAATCCCTCCCTCTTGACTAATTTCAATCGCAAAGCATCGGTTCAACGGTTTGCGCATACCTACTCATGTTCCTGTCCGTGCAGTAATTTGAACCAGATTTTTGCAAGGTTTTAATTATTTTATTTGCCTTGTATTAAAACGAATTAATTTTTAATATTATATATAGATTACTTTCGCGATAGTGCACCGTTTTACAAAAGGTAGGTGAGAAATGTTGAAAAATGAAGACTCCCCCGAAGTTTTTAGTAATAGCTCCGAGACACCCTGTATATGATTCCCCATATTTTAAAATATATACATTTTACTTTTGAAATATTTTATAGATAACACAAATTTCATAAATAATTTAAATTAATAAAAATTAAAAATAATAAACATTCCCACACGCCATATTCTTACTATTTTCGTACAGGGCTAAACAGTTTTGGTATGAAAATAAGACTGTCTTGCTGGTTGGTCTCCCGGGGCGAGGCTTTAATCTCTAACCGCTACTTACCCTCCTCTCCAGATGTAATTTTTTTAAATAATATATGTAATGCCATCCATTTCAAATTTGTTTAGTTACACTTAAGACCCTGACGAAGATAAGAACCTCACTCTCCACCCTCTATACCCCGAACATCTCACCCTCCGACGACCTGGACAAAATTGCTTACGTCATTATTATTTGGAGCCTACCCATATCCCTAATTCTCTATCTTGAGTTCTCACTAATTATCTTAATAATTATAATATATTTATTTCAAGCACTCTTTCTGTAAAATAAAAAAAATGTGTATTGAATCTACAAAATGTCCGTTAGGGTACTAGGATATTGATAACATCACATGTTTTAGCTCTATACATATGTTGTTTATATCCCATAGCAGTTTTTCTAATGGCGAACACACCTCAGCACAGTGCCGCCCTTAGGAAAAGTGCCGCCTTAGACAATTTTTAGAATGCCGCCCCTAGTGTTTTTATCGTTCCTATAATATTTTTATGATGTATATTCATTACAAACATGAACTAACCCTGCAGAAATTCCAATTGAAATGTTTCCCAATTGGAATTTTAAGATTTTTATTATTTTATTTGACTTGTATTAAAGGGAATGAATTTTTCATATTCGATATAAGTAAGTTACTGTAATGATAGTTCAACTTTTTACAAAAAAATAAGTCAGAAATATTGGAAAAAAGCAAACGCATATCGCACATGCATATCTCCATAACTATATGGTTATTTGAACATTTTCGACTCACAATTAAAGCAGGAGTAGAGTCCTGCGAGGTTATTGATGTTTTCCAAATAACCCTGTACATATTCCGTCTCTAAATTGTCGTCTCTTAGAACTTGTCGCCCTCAGGCACCGCCTTGCTCGCTCGCGCCCTAGGGACGTCCCTGCCGAAACAGCCCCACCCAGTTTGCCTTTTAATGCGGCGCGGATCTGCTTTCCTGTGCCCTCCCCGTCCGATGACACCGAGCTGGGAGCCGCGCCCAGGGCCGCGAGCACGCCACCCGAAACATCGACCCGTGCAAAGATATCAGAGTGATTTAAGACCTGAAAAATGATATCGCTTATTAAAGGCAGAAGCTAGATATTTTTTGTATAATAAATTGCCTCGTGCGCAAGAAGACTCCAAAAACTTTTAACTGATTGCTAATAACGGATAATTTATGCAGCGTTGTTTTTGAAAAAATCACCTCAAGGGCGCTTTACACAACTGTTTAGTTCTACACTAGTATTTATATTATTTCATTTTATTTAGAAAACGTACAGTACTATTTAAAATATATGCGTACTAAAGAAATAACTCTACACAAACCTTTTAAACATCACATTAATAAGTTTATAAAAATATCAGGTAGAAGGTATGCTGAAGAAGTGATCCGCCCTTGACCTCTGAATTGGCAAAAACTATTTATATAATTTAAAGTATACTATAATATATTTATTTTTGTAAGTACATGAAAACTCAAACCGTTTGCATGTTTTCACTGAATTAATTAATGTAATACTATCCACAAGGCATATACAATTACAAAGGAAATGGATGTGGATGAGGGTTAGGGAATGAAATCTGTGAATTAAAAAAAAAGACGGAATGAAGTCCATTAAGGTTTACGTATTTAGTTTGTACGGATTTAAATATGTTAATTAAAATCTCAAAGTCAGAAATTTTTTATTAAAATTGAAATGATGCATTTTCAGTATTTTTTAAAATAGTTTAGACGCCCTTCTCTATTACGAAGGGTGAAAGTTCCACGCTTTTTTCCGATGCCCGTTCACTGAACTTCTTCGATGCACTGAACTTGCTGCAAGTCTGATGGGTTCTACAACGGTTCTAGACGCCAAACTCTGAGGTCAGGCCTCAGAGACTGCCGTCTGACCTCAGAGTTTGGAGTCTATCATCCCAATTGTCCGGGATGCAGAGCTCTTAAAGGTACAGAGGCGTTATATTAGTATAATTTGAATTTTATTTTCACGGAAACGGAGGCAATGCAGTTCACACAAATCGGCTGTTATGTGTGACAATTTTGACGTTCCATATATTCGGCCGTATTCTGAAATAAGCAATATTGCTATTTCTGTACCTGTAGTTCACACAAATCGGGTGTTACGTGTGAGAATTTTGACGTTCCATGAGTCGTATAATTCCAGACACCGCTAACTCCAAACCAAAGAAATTTACAGCAGGTCAAGTAATTTGTACCTTATTGTATGAGATGTTATTACCTACACTGTTAATTTTTCTAGAAAGTTTTTTTACATTTATAACAAACTTTCAAGAAAAACTAACGGTGTAGGCAATAACATCTCACAAAATCAGGTATAAATTATTTGACCTGCTGTAAATTGTTTTGATATGGAGTTAGCGGTGTCTGGAAATATACGACTTACATATTCGGCTGTATTCTGAAATAAGCAATATTGCTATTTCTGTATCTTGACAGTTATTGTAAAACATGGTAATATCGTCAATGTTGACGTTTTAAATTTGACAAGTTTGAAATTAATGAAATGAATCAATTAGGAAGCTCATTATTCATAATTGTGAATAACTTAACGTTTGTTTACGTTTTATTACGATTATCCGTGTTGCCATATTCATAGTACATTGTAATATGTCCAATTGAAATTTCGGTCGTCCAGCATAAATACTATAATATAAATTGTTCGAAGAATAATTTCTTCTGAATGAAGGTTTGAACTTTGTGTACAAACAGTACACAAACAATCCTGAAGAAGAGAACTTTGTTCTCGAAAGATGTAGATTGTATATCTAATAAAGTGGTGAAAACAAAGTGACTTTTGTTTTATATCTATTAATTAACTATAATATAGTCTACATGTGATATCTCAAATGGATTTGTGGACGGGTTGCCCCCGGGGACATGCCTTCGAAAATTACCTATTGGTCTAGATTATTATTTGGCGGGTCATTTTTTTGATTGATTTATTTTTGTTCCACGTTGTTATTACAAAATTAGTTAGGTATATTTTTATGTTTTAACGAAAATATTTTTTTTATCTATTAATTACAAATACGCACTGATAAAATTTATTTATCAAAAAAAATGAAATGTTTTAAAATATTAAGAAAAAAATACCCATTCGACACGTTTTCCGTGTACGCATATCTATTTTTTTTAACAAAAATAAATGAGTGACATGTGTATCATACCGCCCCTGCATATAATATGTTTTTCTCTTTCTTACCGCCTCAACTCGTATAGAGACCATTGTATTCCGTTTTTGTGTCTTTAGACATTGTCTGAATGTTATTTTAAGTTTAGATGGTGTTTTTCATGCAGTTTGGTTACACATTCTTCCCAGGAAACTTTAAATAGTAAATACAATATGTGAAATAATGAATATTACTAATATAATAATAGACGGCCTCCCAGAGTTCTGAAACGGAGACCTTGGGAAAATAAAAGAGGCATCGGAAGACCTCAAAAGAGATGTGCCGATGATATTGTCGCTGTGGGGGGAAAGAAATGGCTACGATTAGCCAACAAAAGGGAAGAATGGAAAAATAAGGAAGAGGCCTATATCCAGCAGTGGAAAGACGAAGGCTGATGAAGAAGAAGAAGAAAGAGTAATATAAAAATGAAATATTGACTTTATTGTAGACAAAGTTGATGTACCGTTATTTATATTATATTGATGGTTGTAAAAAAATCATTTTATCCATACGATTAAAATGTGTTTGCAGTCACCCTTTAATAATAATAATAATAATAATAATTAAAAAGTACACGTTTAAATTTTTAAAAGCAAGTTTAATTGAATAGGGAAAAAATTTATTAACCACCGCTTTTACTTCATTCCTCTTATTTCAATCAGTGTGAATCATAAAAGTTTTTTCGTTTTCGTCGATCCGGTCGAATCGAAAAAGAGTTTTCCAGAAGTTGTATTCGTTTATTTGTTTTGTGTATTGGGACGTCTTCGTTTCATTTTTGGCGGTTGACTAATATATCGTTCTCTGAACGTGTAACTTGCGGCGGATGTCCGCTTGGAATCTCAGAGTGTCGAATATTCCTGGAAATTGAAAAATAAATACACGTTCAGGGTTAAACTAATATCATTTCACATGTTATAGATACATACTTAGTATATCCCCGTTATATGATCTTGGCGCATTCTTGACAATTGGTCCCTAAAAGTAAATTTCGTTTATCGTGTATTATTTTTCCACTAAATATAATTCATATTTTGTGTTGTAATTTAATATTACGACAAACTTTCTTCTTGTGCTTGACTTAGTTGTGGTATGCTGATTTATCTTAACAAAATGCACATACATTTACATGTACGATTGCCGGCATTTAGAACATATTAGACATTTCGGACTATGACTTTTTTTAAAGAGATATATTTTTAATTGCGAAGTAATTGTTTGATATAGGAAACATCAAAGGTTCTCGACCTATATAGATTCTGTGTACCACGGTTTGATGACCTCGGAATATGGAAGAACCGCAACAGATATGTTGCGGTTCTTCCATACACACACACATACACACACACACACACACACACACACACACACACACACACACACACACACACACACACAAAGTTTTTGTTTTAAATGTAACTCTGTCGTGGCTTTATTATATTATAATTGCACAACGCTCTTGAATACCAAATAAATTAATATTTCCAAATTATGCAGCTTTTCTTCATTTTATTTTAGTAGTTCTCTCGACTTATTTATTCGTCTTATCACTTCTTCATTTGCCGTGTGGTCCACCCGTAAGGCCTTAGCGCACGCCGTTTGGGGCAATGTTTAAAATGTTGCTCGGTATTGTGACGTGGCACTGACTTTTAGAACTATCTATGTGTGTACAATTTGCAACTCTTTTGTCACATCTTTAAATACATATTTTTGGGGTCAAATGTGCAATCGAAAGGTCATTTGAATTACCAAACCTTAGGCGATTATTGACCACAATTTCGAGGCGCACAATCGGCAGCTCGGCCTGGGACTAATAAAACTTTAGCATTAAACAGCGCAATTAAACTCTTATGCTTTTTTATTTTTATTATTTTAGTAATAGTGGCTTGTGTGGAGAAATATAATCGGGTATATCCCCATTCGTTTACATAACAATCATGTCTTGATAGCTATCGTTAAATATAACTTGTAGTTTGTTGGTCTTGTGGTTAGGACACTGGCCTCGTGATCCAAAGGTTGCGGGTTCGAACCTCACTCCCGACTAGCAAGTTAGTCCTATTTTCATAGCACAAGCGCTTAGCTTAGTTTGAAAATAGTAAGAATATTGATGTGACACGTATTCCGTGTTCACATCTCTATTTTAAAAAAAAAAAAAATAATAATAATAAAAAAAAATAACTAGCTGTAATCTGTTAAAAATGAAGGAACATTGGTGCGCGTCTTTGTTATGCCCTAGTATACATATGTATAAGCTAGTATTAAATAAAATATGTACTAATGTTTATTTAAAAGTTGGTAGAAAAACAGTTCGTTTCACTATTAATTTCTTCCAGTGTCCGAGTATTAAACTACAGCCAATATTTCCGTTATATCGATAGAAATATTGGCATTTGAAATATTATGTTTTGACGCTTTTATATAAACTTTTCACTATATAAGCAAGTCCCATCTATTTTGTCTTAGGATGTTAGAAGGATGTCAGTCAGGGAATACGGGGGATGTCTTTTCAAAAAGTGTTACAAAGTATGTATGTTAACACTTTCCTACTTCCACATTTTAGTAAATTGCCTATTTGTGTGACAAATCATTAATCTAATTGTTCTGCAGATTGAAAATATCAATAATAGTAGACACGGACTATTTATTTATACCTAATAAATTTCTTAATTTAGGTACAGACCTCCTACAGACTGACTGTATTAAAAATCGCGAAACCATGGAAATGAAAATAAAAGATTCTTCCGTCGCAATTCTTTCCTTACTTAAAAAATATATTAATGCCAAACGCGACTCTTTCAAAATTAAATTCTCTATTTAATTTTTTTACAGTTTTGTAAAAATATTTTTTTTTTGTTATATTATTACTGGTGATTTTTTTTTATTGTTTATGAAGATATCATTCAAAACAAATAAATAAATTGATTTACACAGAGGTCCACAAGTTAGCTTGTACAATAATCAAGTGTAAATATTGTATTTACGTGTAAATGTCACCCACCGTCGCCATTAACTTTTTTTACGATTTCCTTTGTGTATTTTATTGATGTGTATATAGATATAATTCGATGATTATTCGTTTCCATTGTAAGTTTATTAAAAGCTCTACACGTATTTTTAGTTATTAATTCATACTTCCTTTTACAGATAGATTATTTACTCCTGGCATTTGAAGGATGGGTTGTAAATATACTGTAAAGTAAGGGCCGACTGTAAAGTGCCATGATTAAAAAATCTACCTGTAACTCACAAATGTGGATTAATTTTCTTTTTATGAAAAGTTGATCTAAAAATATACTATATCAAACATTTATAAATCAGACACAAATGGAATTAAATCGATTTAATTTTATATTGTTTTCAAATGAGTCCGCATTGAAAAGCCTTATTGTGTTTGTACGAAACATTGGTGCGCGAGTTTAAGATTTATATACAAGAAGATACATAATATTTATTAACAGTGTACCACCTAGCTGCAACGTTAAAATTACTTATTTGTAATAAATATGTATATATACAGGAAAATTGCAGTTTTATTGTAAATGTAAAGCTCTTATAAAAAATACGAATCAGGTTTTTTTTTGTACAGTTTTTACTACTTCTCAAACTAAGCTATCGGCTTATGCTGTTAAAAATAGGACTAACTTGATGTTATGATGATGATACTTGAACCCCCGACCTTTTGGACGCGTGTGAAGGTCATACCGCTTCTTCTTCTAAAGCTTGTCCAGTTATATTAGGTCCTTACATATGAAATTGACGTTTAGTATGGGAGGAACATAAAGTCGATTTTTTTTTATTATAATATATTTATTTAATCAAAGTATGTACCATTGCTATCTATGCACTTTTGCCATCTCATAGGTAGTTCATCGATCCCTTTACTAAAAAAACCATTCGGAAGGGAATCAATAAAATCTTTGAAGGCGGTTTGGACTGCCCCATCGGAGTTGAATTTTTTCCTTTGCAAGAAGTTATCCAAATTTCGAAAAAAATGGTAATCTGTTGGGGCAAGGTCCGGAGAGTACGGTGGATGTCTTAGACATTCCAATTGAAGCTCCTCTAATTTGGTAGCCGTCTGTTGTGCAGTGTGTGGTCTAGCGTTATCATGAAGCAGCAGTGGCCTAGAGCGATTAACCAGCCTCGGTTGTTTAGCAGCTAGCTTTTCCATCATGGTTTGCAGTTGCTGATAATAGACATCTACCGTAATCGTCTGGCCAGATTTAAGAAAGCTGTAGTGAACGACACCAGCACTAGTCCACCAAACGCTCACAAGTAACTTTTATGGAGTCAATTTTCGCTTGGGACATGGTTTGGCTGGTTCGGCAGGGTTCAGCCATTGTGATGAGCGCTTCCGATTATCCTACAGGATCCACTTTTCATCACAGGTAATGATTCGATTTAAAATCCCTTCATTATTGTGCCGGTTGAGTAATGCGACGCAGCAGTCAACGCGCGTTTGTTGATTTGCTTCACTCAATTCGTGAGGTACCCACCTTTCAAGCTTTTTCACCTTACCAATTTGCTTCAAGGGGATTAAAACAGTTTTATCACTAACACCGCAGCCTGCAGCTAACTCGGATGTGGTTTGCGATGGATCCGCTTCCACAATAGCCTTCAATTCTTCATTATCAACTTTGGTCTCCGGCCGTCCACGGGGCTTGTTCTGCAGGTCGAAATTTCCAGAACGAAAACGTTGGAACCAAAAACGCACTGTGTTTTCTTTTGCGGCACCGTCGCCATACACATCATTAATCCTTCGAGCCGTTTCTGCAGCACTGGTGCCACGGTGGAACTCGTACTCGTAAATAACGCGATATTTCAAGTTTTTCATTTTGTAAACTGAGTGACGCAAAGAAAAAAACAATTGAGGAAAAACAAATGAATTATAATTTTCAAAACACAAATACATGAGTAAATAGCTGTATAAATTTGGATTTGGAATTCCTAACCAAAGAGAAGATATTTGAGATCAAATTTGCCAGTACGGCAAAACATCAATTTCATATGTAAGGACCTAATATAAATTCTATAGAGGAATCATTACATATCGGGACTAAAAAATTATGGGATTACACTAAAACCAAGAAATTCACTAATGCAGTCCCTAAAACAATGTTTCTGAGAGAAAAATATGCTACATGCGGTCAAGAAATTTCTGATATCTTTTCAGAATTTTTCGCTTCAGTTTTTGATAATGCTTCTCAACATCACTCATCTGCTCTCATTAATGACTCTCTCGATTCGCTTTCCTTTAAACCACTGCATAAAAATGAAATATTAAAAATTATGAAAGAATTGGATCCCGCCAAGGGCGCAGGACCTGATGGTATTCCTCCACTTCTTATAAAAAATTGTGCTCACCTTCTTCTAGATCCTATCTATATCATTTTTAGCAAATCTTTAAAAGAAGGAAAGTTTCCCGACTTATGGAAGGTAGCTCACATCACACCAATCTTTAAGACAGGAAATAAAAGTGACGTTAGTAACTATAGACCTATAAGTAAACTATCTTGTTTTGGAAAGATATTCGAGATTATTTGCTATAGATACATATTCGCCCACTTTCGTCAGACACTTTGCATTAATCAACACGGCTTTGTTCCAAAAAATCCACAACTACCAATCTGCTTGAGTTTGTGAGTCAGATTTGCAAATCGTTTGATTCGACATCTCAAGTGGATGTAATATATACAGATTTCAGCAAGGCGTTTGACAAGGTGAATCATCGTATACTTTTGACAAAACTTCATGCTATAGGAATCCACGGCAACTTATTGAGATGGATAGAATCTTACATTTCTCATCGAACTCAAGTGGTGACTGTAAATGGATATGATTCATCTCCGGTTTCTATCACCTCAGGAGTTCCTTAAGGTTCTTACCTTGGTCCCTTGTTCTTTCTTATCTTCATAAATGACTTGCCAAATATATTAAGAAATAAGTGTCTATTATATGCCGATGATTTAAAAATTTATTCCACCATTCGTAGCCTGGAAGATAGTCATCTCCTACAAAGAGATCTGGACGAACTATCAAATTGGTGTAAAGCAAATAATATGTCACTTTAATGCTAAGAAATGTTCATGTATTAGTTTCACTAAAAATATTAAAAAAATAGAATTTGTTTATAAACTGGGTGACGTTCCACTCGCTAAAGTCGATTCAATAAGGGATCTGGGCGTCATGCTAGATTCTAAACTCACTTTTAGAAACCACTTTGATTATATCACAAACAAGGCATATACTATGTTGGGATTTATCACCAGAATTACTCAAGACTTTAAAAATCCTCAAAGTCTAAAAATACTCTATACATCACTATTACGAAGTATATTGGAATATTCGTCAGTTATTTGGTCACCTTATTACTTAACACATATTACGAGAATCGGGAGAGTGCAGAAAAAGTTTCTACGTATTTTGTCATACAAAGCTGGTCAACACAACAACCTTCACAGCTACGAAGATCGACTTGCCTTTTTTAAGATGCACAAACTTGAGTCCCGACGGAAAATATCCGATCTCGTTGTGCTACACAAGATTCTCAGCGGAGCTATTGATTCTCTCTCTCTATCTGATATAAACTTGCATGTTAAGCCCCGTATAAGAAACCCGGAGTTCTTCAGAATAAGTCAGCACACTAATAATGTCGGTTACTTTTCTCCCATTACAAGGTTGTGTCGCACATATAATTTGTATTGTGCTGACCCTAACATTGATGCTGATATTCTTGCAAACACCTTATCTTCGTTCAAAAACTCACTTATACACAACATCCACTTTCTAAACGATGACCTGAACCTATAGATCCATTAAATCAATCAATCATTAAATACTAATCGCGCTACACTCAAACACAAAATATATAATATACATAAATAGACATGTAAAATATAATTAATTGCAAAAATACATTTTCCTAGAGCGTGCCGAAGACACTTGTAATTGGGATAATGGGCATAGTCTTCACTATAATGTTTATTATCAGAGTATCATGTACCTATTATCCTGTTAGTGTCTCTAATAAATAAAAATAAAAAAATATCCCACTGAGTTGTTTCTGGGATTAATATAAAAACCCTATCACTTGCCAACTCAGTTTTATTTACGAGTATAAATACATATTTAACTTTTAGATACTAGTATTGCTGTGTTTGCTACCAAATAGTTTAGATATTGCTGCTTTTGCTATTTGCATAATCGGATATTGCTGTATTAATTTTAATAAAACAGATTTGTATGAACCACTTAACTAGTAACTCTACGTCTACCGGTTTCGATTTCACTGTATCTTCATCAGGACGGACGCAAACTAACTATCCATTATCTATTCTAACAAACATATACAGAAATACTCTGTTTGCTTCTTCTAGCAAACATACACAGAAATACAAGAAATAAAGAAAAATGCCTGAACACTAAAGCCAATATAATTAACAACCAGATAAATTTTATGAATAGCCCGTTAATTGACATATTCTCATTTCGGCGTCCACTTCTCAATTACCCCCACCATAGCTGACATGGATATTACTGCCTTTGCTTTTTATACTACGAACATATTATTTCTTTGTTTAAAATTCAATTTGAAAACATGATTTTGGAACTATATTTTATATAAAATCTCGAATTAATACATTCTAAATTAGTAATCCTCGGTGACTGAATTAATTAATTTTTTTTTGTATCTTGGCCCCCAGGTGGTAAAACTGATTTTTTTAAATAGAGATGCGAACACAGAATGCGTGTCGCATCAATATTATTACTATTTTCAAAATAAGCTAAACCGTATGAAAATAGGATGAACTTGCTGATGTCCTCGAACCACCGACCAACAGATCACCAGGTGAGCCTCATGACCACCGCACCAACAAACAAAGGGACCCTATTATATTAGACTTTATTAATTTCATTACTTTACCAATATACACAAAGATTTTTATTTTAAGGATTCATTTTTAAATTAAGGCACTTAGATACTTTTATTTTTCGACTACAGCGGTGTGCGAATTAATTGGATCTCAATTCTTTTCCCAAAGTACCTGTCGTTAGATCTGATTTCTTAAGCAATTAGTAACCGTAATTCTTGCAGAATATTTCTTTGAACTGCCTTATCCTTTATTACGTTGCTAAATTTAGTAATATTTTTTTTTTTCTAAAGTTTACAATAAAAACGTCACTAAATTTTTTTTATTATTATTTTGGTCGCGTTTTTTTTATCTGTATTGATATGATGAATGCCGGTGGAATAAGGAGATAAATTCATAGCATTATTTGGGGGCACGCTCTCCACTTTGCAACGTCACTGTCTGGAGCTACGGGTTTGTTCGTCCGCCAAGGTTACACAACCACTAACTTTACGTCGACAGAAATGATTATATTAAATATTTTAGGCTTGCATTACGGTCGTTTGACATATTTAGATATTAAAACAAAATTATATTTTGTACGAACCCCGTGGATGGTTTGTCTAAATCAATTCCAAATAATTCTCTGGAGTCGTATCACATTGTAGAAGGAGTCAGCACACACCAAAGCAGTGCATAGAATCTTGGGCCGCATAAGAAATAATCAGTATATCCTTGATAGTGATGGTAAAACCGCTATTTTAACTAATCAATTATAAAGACATACCGAAAAATTTAATTCACGAAAAAATATTAGGCTACTATTGGGATTCGAACCCAGGTCTGCTCCTTTCCGGGGCCGGTGCTCTGATCACTATGCTATAGCAACCCTCTATGTTACGGTGAATATATCGACCTTATTATCAATTGATTAATTTTTATTATTGTCCATGGAGAAATCCACTTTTTTGATACGGTAGTTAAAATTACTTTGCAATGCCACCGCTAGATGGACGCCAGAATTAACCGAATAATTCATTTTTATTTGGACAATACATTTATACAATTGATATTATATATATTCAATGAACTTTGTTCTGAAAAATTACAACTTCACAATTGTGAATGTGTTCTTGAATATATACGCTATTTTAACTGTTTATTTGCGGTACAGTTATTAATGCTTTGTATCATATTATACCGATAATTGGTAACTGAGATATATTTTTAGTTTAGTACCGATAGTTGCCCGTCGAATAGTGAAAAATCAGTTATAATCGTCGAAGCAATCAGACATAATTGTCAAAGAACGATTAGTTTGCCCCCTGCGACAATAGAGCACCCTCTTGAGGAGGCTGTGATATGACTCCCTAAATGAAAAAAGAGTAATAAAATAGCAATAAAATAATAAAATAATTAATAGCTCTGCTTTATTACACTTAAATATTCGAACACGGAATGCGTATCGCATCAATAATCTTACTATTTTTATTATACTCCCCTTCTTTGTAAAATATAACAACAATAAAGACTAATTAAAACATATAACATAACACTAAACTTAGAAGAATTTAATATATTTCTAAAATGTCAGATGTTTTGAGATGTCAAGATTTTGATAGATTCAATTATCATCAATATCGTACCTTATGAATTTCCAGCGTCAAATGATTTAGTCAGAATCAGAATTGAATAATGTAGAATTCTTCAAAAGTAAGCAGAAATCTAAAAGAAATAAATGATTATTTGATTTCTTCCCAAAAAACCGAATTTCGCTGTCATCTGTGAACCAATTGTCATAAATTTTTGATATTCGTAGTGATGTACTTATTATACCTACGGAGTAATTCAAATTTTAAATGTTCCGTAGCGTCGTCGTTAGGCCGCTGTTGGTAGTAATCAAACATTTGTATTGTTTCCAATTTAAAAAAATCATTAAAATTTCTAAAAATCCAAAATTATACTATAATTATTTTTTTTTAACGAAAATTTGATAGATCTTATTGGTTGTCGCCACGAGTCTATTTGCAAAGTTTCAGATCGATTTTATCACGGGAAAAGGGTTTAAAATCGATCCAAAGTTTTTGCGTCAAGCAAGCAGACGCCACGAGTTAAAAGAAAGGAAGTAAAAATAAGCTAAACGCTTTTGCTATGAAAGTAAGACTACTGTCGACTGTAGGACTACTGGCGTCCTGGAATGGAGCTCGAACCACTGACGAATTGGGTCAATAGGCGAGCGTTATTACCAAATGTTGAGTATCTTGATTGGAAGGTCATAAAAGCCAAACATTTTAATAAGTACTTTTTTATTTATATAATTAATAAAAAAGTACCCCATAAAAACCAAGTTTTTACAATACTCCCTTTCTCATTTTCGGGTTTCGTGTCTACCATATGGCCGGTCACCTAACTGATTTGTATGAAAAAACCATTAAAAATTTCTAAAAATTCAAAATCATACTATAATTATTAATTTTTTTAAATGAAAATTTGATTGATCTTCTTGATCGGTAGTTGATAGGTCTGCTTGTATAGTTTCAGCTCGATTGGATCACGAGAAAAGGGTTAAAAATCGATCCAAAGTTTTTTCGTCCGACAAGCAACTAACCAACCAGACGCTACGAGTTAAAAGAAAGGAAGTAAAAAACTAATCCATAAAAACCAAGTTTTTATTTAACTCCCTTTCTTTGTAAATGAAGTTTACCATCATTTAATAATTGTGTGATGAAAGATGTCTAGACGAAAATCTATGTCAAAAATCTCTAAAAATATCTTCCCAAAAAACCGAAGTGTGCTGTCATCTATGAACCAATTGTCATAAATTTTCGAAATTCGTAGTGAATTAATTCAAATTTAAAATATTCCGTGACCTTATCTGGCCGCCGCCACCGGAAATTGGAATCATTACTTTCGTAATGATTCCATTTTGAAAAAAACATTAAAAATTCTAAAAATCCAAAATTATTCTATAATTTTTTTTTAACAAAATTTGATAGATCTTCTTGATCGTCGCCAGGAGTCTGCTTGCAAAGTTTCAGCTCGATTGTATCACGAGAAAAGGGTCAAAAATCAATCCAAAGTTTTTTCGACGGAAAACAGGCAAGCAAGCAAGCAGACGCCACGAGTTAATATAAAGGGAGTAAAAATGAACATGGTTTTCACCACTTTTATATTGAAAAATATCAACATGTTTCAGAGCACATGGCCCCTTTGTCAGGATACAATTGTATTTTTTAAATTTATCAATCAAATAGTTGACTACTCCTTATGATTTTTTAAATATTTCGGGAAATGGAATAAAACAAATTTAATGTTTAAGGATTCGGTGAAAATTTTCACGTCATATAAAAATCATGCCCCCCGACCGGTTAAATTTTTCCACTAAATTGTGATTGGTTGGAAAAGATTACCAACTGGCAATAAAACTATCATTGCAATGATATGTATACATAAAAGTAATTAAATAAATTTACCTAAACATCAAAGAAAAACAAATAGGTTGATTAGCAATTAATTGAAAATGATTAATAAATTCTTAAGTGCATACTTTGAAATATCTACTAGTATTAAATGAATTCCCGATGGCGAGGATAATTCACTTAAGTCGGCGAGATATGAGAACGATCGAAACTTGTTCAAGTTTTATTGGAGATGAGATATCCGTGGAATTTACTTCCCTCTAAAATATATTTCACATAATTTCGCGTTGTGATTGTCGAAATCAAGGCAATACAAGGGATGAAGCTCGATTGAGTTACATCCCCCCGCGAGCGCGACACCCTGGCGGCAGCGAGTGAAAATATAACACACATCCCTTGATGTACCTACGTAACATTTTTGATTCAATCGAATCGTGAGATTGTTTCATTGTACAAAAAAAGTAAGTTTTGTCAGGTTTACTGAAAACAATACATCCAAACGATATATATTTGATTTGAAAATATTTTGATGGTACAGTTGCCGGCAAACTTCTTGAAATTACTTGGCGTAGTGGGGGAATGCGCAGAAGACAAAATTTGGGTCTCTTTGGTGGAATGGTACATGCGCAAACTTCCCCCCACTATGCCGTAAAATTTCAAGATGTTTGCCGGCTACTGTACATACTGAATGCTTTGGATTGAAGGACGATACTTCTTCTTCTTCATCAGCTTTCATCTCTCCACTGCTGGATAAAGGCCTTCTCTATACCCTTCCATCCTTCCTTGTTGTTTGCTAATTGTAGCCATTTCTTTCCCCCCACAGCGGCTATATCGTCGGCCCATCTCTTTTGAGGTCTTCCGATGCCTCTTTTATTCTCCCAAGGTCTCCATTTCAGAACTCTGGGAGGCCATCTTGTAGCATCCTGCCTTGCAACATGTCCTGCCCATTGTCATTTTAGCTTCGTTACACGATCCATGATATCCACTACTCTAGTTCTGCGCCAAATTTCGTATTTTCTAATTCTATCTCTTAGGCTTACTCCAAGCATGGATCTCTCCATGGACCGTTGCGTGCATTTGATCATTTCTACACTATTCTTTGTAAGGGCCATAGTCTCCACTCCATACGTCATCACTGGCAGTATGCATGATTCAAAGGCTTCTTTTTAGGCTAATTGGGATCTCTTTGTTCTCGAAGATATGTTTGAGTTTGCCAAAAGCAGCCCAGCTCATTCCTATTCGTCTTGGCAATTCTGCTGTTTGGTTCTCTTTGGCCATTTTTATCTTGTGTCCTAGGTATATATATTCATCTACTATTTAAATATTATTATTATTGATAGTGATGATTTTGTTCTCTGGCCTTTGTATTACACGACACAGATGAGATAAATCTAAGTAGCATATATGTACGTGTGTATTTTGATTTTGAGATATACTCGGAGATCAGTAGCTTGAGAATGGTAAAAAGAGACAAACTCTGAAATCCATCTACACGATGTACAATACAGTGAGACTCGACAAGTATACACAAATATCCTACAACTATTCTGAAAAGTTATACAAACTGGAGGCATTAAATTGCATACATTTTTTTCTTTATTGCCGCTGGAGAGATTGGAATTCATCCAGACGAATGGATCATCCAGACTCAAAAAACTGACGTTTTATGAAAAACAATCGCAAAGTGAGGCTGTGACGGCGATTCTGAGACTAGGTTTGTACCCAGTGGATAACGAAGACCAAGAATCGTCTCCAAAAGATCTCATGGAGATTGTCTCGAATGTAAAATCTCATCAAAATGTCACCCTCGGATACGGCCTATATGAGAGTGAGTGCAGATATCAATTGGATTCACAAATGTGAAATGGAAACTTGTTTCAATCAGTAACAGCGTTATTTGATATTATTACAGAATGTTAGTTAACTTAGTAAAAACCACTACCAGATTTAAGATCTACCGGTTTCGAGACGTACCCGTCTCCTCGTCAGGCACACTACACTACTATAATTACAACACTATACATACCAACCATAGTATTGTTAAGCTTTCAGGAATATTTATTTTAACAATACTATGGTTGGGATGTATAGTGTTGTGAATATAGTAGTGTAGTGTTGGTCCTGACGTCTCGAAACCGGTAGACCTTAAATCTGGCAGTGGTTTTTACTAAGATAACTAACATTCTGTCATAATGTCTAACCACAATATTAATGCTTTAAATATTAATAATATTATTTAATATTAAATGGTTAAGCGGTTTTGATTTTATTTAGTCGTTTATTGTCTGATATCAATGTATGAAACTTATAATTATGGAACATAATTTAAAATATTAAAAATGGCTTATTTCGATAATGGTTTTGACAAAATTCTATCAATTAAAACGAGCTTATTGTGCAAAATTACACACTTACAAATGGAATAGTACAAAAACATGCAAAAATGATTTAAGGTTTCCTTTAAACCTCGTTTAAGCGCTTGTTCAAACACAGCGGGAACCGTGCCGTTTCAGAATCGCATGAGATCCGTGCGGGTCTCATTTACCTAGGTTTGTATGTGATCGTTCAGACACAACCGTGCGGTTAGTCAACCGCTGCGGTGCCCGCAAACCAACCGCTAGAAAATAGACTCGCACGGCGCCCGCACGATCCTATTACTATGGAGCCTTACGAGAGCGTTCAGTCGCGTTGCGGGCACCGCACGGTTCCATGTCGAAACAGGAGCAAGCGTGGATTATATTCTCTTTTCTATGGTTATGGATCGCTTTGACACTGAATTTTTTATTGATGAAGTGGAGAAAAGACCTGTAATATGGGAGAAAAGACCTGTAATAGTGTGAGGATTACTCAAATATGCCAAGAACCAAGCTTGGCAGGAGTTGGTGGAGATATTTGGAAATGGTGGAAGAAAAGAGTATTTTAGAGAAGTAGGTATTTATTCACCAAAAATGAACTGACAGAATGATATTTATGTGTCTTGCCATGGAACACGGCCGTCGTTAACAAAGTAATGAGCGAATATATCTATGATATTCATAGATGGAGAACGGCACCAGAACTGTCAAACTGACGTTTATTTTCGCGCGCACAAATCGCTTATTAACCGCGGCTGTGTGAACAGATGACACAAATCGCGTGTTTTGAAACGCGATTCTGAAACTGAACGGTTCCCGCTGTGTCTGAACAAGCGCTAAGACAAAGAGTAAATATAATGTATTTTACTTTTTAATATATATTTAATATTTTACTTTTTAATATTGAGTTTATTTTATCAATTTAAACTCTCTAGGAGGCTGTATTAAGGTTGCACAAGTTCTTACATCTATAAACTCTACTTTCATATTAATCTGATTTAATATTTTAGTGCGCATATTTTAAAAGAAATGTAGTTTCATCCGATTTTATCACAGGCATAAAGGTTAAAGGTTACTTGACCACTTGATTATAAAACTTATATTACAATATTGTTATAAAACTTGAAATCTTACGAAGTTGAAGACTATTTTATAACAGGAAGCTTGCACTTCTGGAAGGTTCTACTGAAAGGTTTTGCGAAACATTGTAATTAAAAACTTGGTCTTTTCCAACGGCGTAAAATAGATTTACCACAAGTAAGGTAGATTGAATCTGATGACCCTTTAAGGTGTCTTCACGACTTAAATGGCTAAAGCTGTATATACAGGCAATACATAGTTCCGGATTCGTGTTCCGGTGGTGACTATATTTTTTCGATAGTTATAATGTTTATGTTAATCTTTCTAATTGATTATTCTATAAGGTAGTGTTTGTTGCTGTGAAAATTAAATAGACACATCATTGAAAGATTTGGCAGATTCGTGGTGCAACATTATAATTGAAAAATATGTTTTACTTTACTTTTTAACACACACACACACAATACAATTATTACATTACTACTATAGTTTTGAGAGGAGCAGTCCCTCTCATCATCAGGTATAGATAATAACTAACTTAAATACAAAATTTATCCATCTAATTGGGTAGGTCAGGGGGTCAGGGGGGCGCGCGGCGGGGAAGAGTATATTTTCCGCCGAACAGCTCTAGGAGTGGTGAAGTGGACTGAAATTTGATATTATTTATTAATGTGTTTCTAGAATTCATTTTTTTTTAGGATTTCAACGGTTTCCAAACTATTAATTA